>PVJX010001760.1:0-149805 GCA_004027295.1 Dolichotis patagonum | reverse complement strand
TTCAAGCAGTTTTGCCAGCTTTCAATGGAGTTTTTAGTTTCCTGGTAATCTCTTTGAATCTGCTTCATGTATTCTAGGTTTTCTTTATATTTTTCATTGGACGTTTCTCTCCTTCTTTTGTGTTCCTCCATTCTTCTGTCTGTGTCTTCTTGAGAGGTGCTTAATATTTCTTTTATTAATCTACTTATATCTTGCTTTACTTGAATTAATATTTCAGTTTTGAGCTTGTTTACGAGGTCCCAAAGATAACTCTTTATGTCCGCTGATGCTGTGTTTGATGTTGCACGTTTGCTGCCCTCAATTTCTTTTGTATTTACTTCTCCTGGATCAATATTCTCAGGGTTGGGGACTGGGGGCTTTTTCTTATTTCTCTTTCTCGTCATGTTTTTGGGTCCTTCCATATAAGTGTATAATGTAGTTCCCTGCCCCTTTCCTTGTTGGTTATGGTTCTTCTGGAGCATGCGGGCTAGGGGTTTCTGCTCTCTCCAGTTTGCTGTTGGTCACTGAGGTGCAAGCGGGGGCAGTGTATGCTGGCCACTCCCCTCCAGGCCAGTCAACCTTTGCAGGCCTTTACTGCGTCAGTGCATGCTGCACATAGGTAACTGGTTTGGGACAACTTATTGGGTCCTGGCCAGGGGTGTGACCTAGGTCAAGCAGATCCCACCAATCTGCTCTGGGAGGGGAACAACCAACTGAAGTCACTGCCGTTCCCAGCTTGGGTCCATCCTGCCCAACTCTAACATGTTGTCCAGTTGGTTGCCCCTTTCCCGTGGGAGGGTCTTGTTCCCAGCACTCACCATGGGTCAATGCCGGTCCCTCTCTGGCTCTGTTCTCTGCTGGGCTCCCTGACCTCTGACTTCAGCGGGACTGCGGCTCGAGCTCATGGCACCTCTGGGTGAGTTGTGCTCCGGGCGGCTCAAGCCAATTTCTCTTTTTTTTTTTTTTTGTACTGGGGATCGAACTCACGACCTTGCGCTTGCCAGGCAGGCGCTTAAGCCACTGAGCTAAATCCCTGGCCCAGGCTCAAGCCAATTTCATCTGCACAGGTTTGGTTGCTCGGACTGATCTTGGGCACCAATTCAGGCGGCTCAGCAAGAGTGCTGTGATCGCTGATTTTAGCGTCTCAAATGGTAGCCCTGGGACTTCGTATTTGAGGAGCTTATTTCCCTTCAGTTTCTTCCTGGATTGAGAGAATCCGTCTCCCTCTATCTGGACCTCTCCAAGATGTTTTATTCTGGCATCTGAGCTGTCTCTCTCAGAGAGGCTCTGTATCCTGCTGCCTACCGGTCTGCCATCTTTTTTCCTCCTCTCAAAAATTCACTTTCATAATAGTATGGATAATCTGATTCAAAAGCAACTGATGTCCACATTTCCTAAGGATTAAATATATTTTTATTTGGAGAAATACCTCTAAAACACATTCTATTAAGTAGATAAGAGAAATATATATAGGGGAAATTTAGTCTTTTAAGAGAAAGATGTTTGTAATTTTCTGTGTGTCTTCCTTATGACTGCATACAATGTCATGGGCCAGTAGGTGGTTCTTAAGTCTTTGTACAAACAAATACATATTTAAATAAGCATCATCTCAACATTAATGCAGAGGAGCACAATAAAATTTGAACAGTGTTTTTGTTTAAAATATCAGTGGGGAAAATAACATTAAAGATTTAAAGTATGTCTTCATAATTTAAAAATGAAAATGGAAACTTTTGGATAAATGGAATTATCAGTCTAATCACTTAGTAAAGAAAATCATGAAATGGAGGGGAGTCAAAGCCAAAATATTAAATCACATGATTTTACAATTTACTATTTTAAATATGATGTTATCCCTAAAAATGGGCAATCTCAATTCCTCAGTCTTGCACAAATTAAGCATGGTGACTAAACATGAGTCATCAGAAGCATCCATCAGCCCTGGCCAAGCCCCTCCCAGCTCCAGCTGTGACAACCTGTTAACTCCAGGCTCAGGCTGTCCGAACTGAACTATTGAGAATGTGGCTTGAACTGGGCTGGTGTCTCCTTTATTGAGAGTGAGGTAGCAGGGTAAAGCTTAGGAAGAGAGTCACAGATCCAGATGTAGTCTCTGTTCTGTGTTACCGACGCTCACACTGACTCTTAACTCCCGAGCTTCCTTCCTGCCCCCCCACTGTCGAGCCTAGTCTAGCCTGAGGCCCTTCTCCCACCTCTGTGGGGTTTTGGCCACGTTCTGCTTCAAACTCTGACCCCATCCTTGACCTTCTGGCACTCTCAGCTCATCCTTGGGGGGCACTTCCAATCAGCAGACTCAGTCTACAAGGCCTCCTGCACTGACTTGCGTGAGTCCCAGTGTCTAGCTTGGACTCTGCTTGGGACCCCACTGCTCCCCCTCAGCCCCACTCCGTCAGATGGAAGCCCACCTGGCTCCAAGTGGACTTCTCATTGACTACTGGCCTTTCTCCCCTGTGGCATCTCCAGGCTGTCCTCTCACTTTTTGAATTCTTAACCTTTTATCAGTGTTCAAGTGTAGTTTTGGACCACCTTTCAGTAAAAAAAAAAAATCAGACTTATTTTAATTCTTCAGGAATTGATCAAGTAGCAACAGAAAAAAATCTTTTTACTGAGGATCTAGTTTGTGGTCGTGTCAAACTCTGTATCATTCAGAGTTTGCCAGAAAAAACAATTAATAGATTCATATTCATTCTTTCTCCCATTTTCCCTCAAGGAATTGGGTCATCAGACCATGTGGCTGTGCAGGCGCTGAAGCCTAGAATCCGTAGGCAGGCCAGGAGAGCTTCGGTGGAAGCCCAGTTGACAATCCAGATAAAGCGCATTCGTGTTCCACATTCAGCAGCGGGGATTGTGGGAAATACAGGTACCCACAGATCCTTACAATCAGATATCAAAAGATTTATTTTTGATGGAAAAACAAAACATACCTTTGTGAAGAAAGATCATTCCAGAAACTATATTCTCTCAGACTTCTCAATCTGGTTTTGATATGAGAGGTAATACTGACAGAAGAAAAATCTACCCAACAGAAAGAACACATATTTAATATGTAAGCTATAAAACTTACCTCATTGGAGGTTTTATAAAGGTGAGGCTGAGGATAGTCCATGGGTGTATTAGGAGAAACTGAATGTCTTAAATACATAGAATAACATGTGCGTGGCAGTGAGCCGTACGAAGATGCAGACTGATGACGAGAAAGAAACTGCCGTGATTCTCTGGTTTTGGGATTACAGCGAAGTGAACTAAGAACTCAGTTTAAATCAGAACAAGTAAGTAGAGGTCTCAATGAGAAACAGACTCTGTCAGAGTCCTAGTCACGTGCTCCAGGAATGCTGTTCTCTCCTCAGGATAATCATTTGTAATGAGCAGAGTCATCTGCAAATGTAACAGAAACCAGGCAAGAAGTTCTGCGTGTTTCCACTTTGGAGGTGGAATTTGGGTTGAACTTGGGAAGGAATTTGAGAAGAGATCACGGGAAAAGGTTTCAATTGAGCCAAAAGAGATACTCCCGCCTACTGAAGAGCATTTTTGACATGTTGTAAGATGCCTATGTATCTTGTTACACAGCAGCACAAATAAACCCAGCAGATTCCTGGCAGGTCTGAACTCTCTTTGGACAGTGGGAGACCCAAGAGGATTAAACTAGATCGTGGGTATTAGACCAGTGCTATAACGCTGCTGTAGAGAGGAAATCCAGAGAGGGATTTGTGGCATTCACAAGAGTGGAGGGTCGCAAAGCCTTGGAAAGGCGTCATAGAAATGACTTCCGTCAGAAGTAGATGGAGCTAAAAGACCATCAGGAGACTACAGCTCAGCTCTGAGCAAACAAATGATACTGGGTGTGTCCGTGATGTTCAGAGCCAACAGGTCGGACAATGTCCAGTTATATGGGGCAGAAGACGAGAGTCTAACTGATGATAAAGAGGAGACAATTTTGTTTCTATTATACCCGACAAGAAGAGTGGTAATCAAGTTGGTTTATTCTATATTTTTACAATCAGTGTAGAAGAGAATTTTCAGATAGGAATAGAAATACTAAGAACATTTCGGTATGTCAAACGACTCATTTTATAAGGGGTGGAAGGGAACGAAATCGTGGATTTGGAGTCCCTTTCAGGAATGAATCTCTGACTTTGGAGAAAAGGAAGCAGGGAAGATTGGTGAGGAACAAATGGTTTTTCAGTTTTGAAGAAGAGGAATTCAGCAAACTACACATTAGCAAATGAGATTTCATCCAAGGGAAAGCTACTAGAGTATTAAACAGATGGCTTTTGAACCCTCAGAAGAGGAAGTAGTGACTCACAGGGAAATTCACACCAAACCTCATAATCATCCTTTTATTATTATTATGATGATGATGATGATTGATGATGATGATGATGATTGATGATGATGGTGATGTTCCTAGATTGGTGAAACAGGGAAGCTTGGGGAAAATCTTTAGAAAAGCCCGCTTTGATTTCAAAAGAGTCTTTGCCAAAGGCAAATGATAACGTACTCTTAGACACAATAATGAAATATTAGCTGAGTATTAGCACAGGTGAAATTGTGACTGGCTGAAAAATCACTTCCAGAAAATGTGTTGATTAATAGGCTGATGTCAACTGCAGGAAATGCCCAGGATCATGTGGTCCAGGTCTTGGCTGACTTCAGCATTTCACCCATTGCTTGGCTAATGACATATAAGGCCAGGTACAATTTGCAGGTGCTACAAGCTAAACAACAAGAAGAGCTAATTTGACAGTTGTAAGAATTGAGTTGCAAAATTATCTTGACATCCAGAACACTAGGCAGAAACTAACAAGGTAGAATTTAATGAGGACAAATGTAAAATTTTATACTTTGACATTCATAAAGGGAGAACATTAATGATCGGCCCAAATTTCTGACCCCTCAGCCTCTTTACTGTGGCCATTGACTCCGGCTGTTTTGCTGCAGTGCCACAGGCCTTGCATTTTCCTGCCCCTAAGTAGGCAACTGAAGAGTTGTTAATTAGTGTTTTTCGCCACGTTGTCAGATGAGCCCTGGTGTAAATACTCAATTGTCCTCAATGCCCACAATAACCAAGCCCTTCCCTATTACCCTGGGTTTCAATCAGACTGAGCAAACCTAGATTGCCACTGACACTCACAAATGCAGCTTCTTGGGGTGAAAGAGATGAAAAGCCTGATTGCCAAAGGTTAAGAAGGATGACTTGAAAAAAAGAGACGGTGGAATCACCTGAGCGTTCAAATGAGCGAAGGAGAATGATCAGAGAGAGGAGTCACTAGAAAGGATCGAAGGATGTGGTAAAGGAAGGGGATGTGTGTGTGTTTTCGCTTACTGTTGGTTATACATGACTTGATCAAAGTATACATTGAGTGTTGCAAGTTTAAAAAAATTATTACAATAAAAGTCACATTGCCATTAATCTCCCCCAATCTCTCCATCTCACTTCAAACACACTTCTCCCACCATTCTTGCTACTTTCTGAAGCAGTTCTGGGAGTTCTCTTTCTTGAATGTTGTTATGAAGTGAGATTAAAAACAAACCAGTGAATGCTGCTGTCAAGTGATGTCCACTACAAAGGCAGTCTTCTAAAAGCTTAAAGTGCATCCTCACCTACCTTATTCACCAGATCGAGCACCATGCAACTTCTGGATCTTTCTCAATGTCAAAAGCACCATGAGAGAACATGTTTTGGGTCAATGTAAGATATCGAGGCAACCATAACAATGCAACTAAAGACACTCATAGATGAGGACTTGCAGAACTGCTTCAGAGAGTGGCAGGAATGAAGACATAAGCATGCTCAAGGTAAGGGCAAGGATTTTTAGGAGAACTAGTAGTGTGTCTTTTATGATAATAAAAAAGTTTTAAATATAGACATGTATGATATTTTTCAATCATACCTTTTACATAAAGTGGGGAAAATTCCATTAGAGATCAAGATAAAGATTCATAAGGAAAACAAATCTTGGGGGAAGAAAATCTGTGTATGTCCATTCCGCACTGCCACTCACTGTTTCTCTTCTTATTCTTTTTTTTCTTATCTCTATATTTCTTCTTCTTCTTTTTTTGCTATTGGGGATCAAACTCAGGACCTTATGCTTGCCAGGCAGGTGCTTATGCTGTTGAGCTAAATTCCTGGCCCTCTATACATTTTTTTCCCTCCCTCCTTTTTCCTTCAGAGGCCAGAGCCCATAGTTTTGTCTTTCTATGCACTCACAACAATCCTTATAAATTGTGATATTGATATTTTCCATAATGTTTGTGCCTCCGTTGAGGTATAAGCTAATTTTGAACATGGGCTACCCCAAATAAATGCCCCAAATAAATACTAGTAATAGAAGTGTAGCTATCTAGTCACTATGTTTTGTGTGAGATACAAAAATTCTTTAAGGAAGACATGTACTGATTCAAACAAGAGGTCAGGTCCAGATGGATGAGGGTTCTGGAAAGCGTGTTATTTGTGGACACTTCAGAGGAGTGGGGATATTTTGCTTCAAAAGAGTGAGTGAGGAATGTAGGTCAGAATCATGCTAAATTTTGAGGGTAAACTTTAGGACCAAATCATATAAGTAATGAAATTGGATTTAGTTTGCTATTCAGAAGAACTTGCTAGAAGCAGGAGCAAAGTGATCTGGCATTAGGAAGATGTCATGGTTTATGTCAGTGGCCCCCAGGCCTCATGTATTTGCATTGTGCATTTGTGATTGGTTCATTGTCTAGTGCTTGGATTGATGATTGATGATGTCAGTGCCACACCCACCTAGGGGTGGAGCCAGCATACAATGTAATGGCAGGAAGAAGGCCTATTACTCTCTCTTGCTGGTTTCTGCCTTGCTGTTTGCAGCTGCCATGAACTGCGGCCCACCACGCCACCCTGCCTTGGAGCCAACTGAGTATGGACTGAAACCTCCATAAACTGTAACAAACAAACCTTTCCTTCCCCAACTTTGGGCATCAGGTATTTTGTCTCCGTGTCGAGTAAGAAGTAATTAAGAAGATCACTCCTCCTAATGCCAATGTGGTTCAAGTTTATGCTCAAAAATTCTCAGAGAAAAAGTCCTGCTAATATCTTATTAGATGGCTTAGGTCAGCTGCTCCTATTTAAGGTGGTTGGGAAATGTGCTGATTTCCTGGGTCTGACTCACAGGTTCTGTCTGTGGCTTTGGCTTTACCATGGGGAGCCCTAAATCAAGTGGTTTTGGAGGAGGAGGAGGAATGGTGAGATGGTGACAGGGACTTTGGAAATGCAAGTAGCAAAAGCCCATTGCAACACTATCCTCTGGGGCATTGTTCTGATTATAAAGGAGTGGTGTGCTAAGCATTCAAAGGAAGGAAGAGGAGTCATGCAAGCACTGAAGTGCTTTCAACTCTTTAAACATTTAAAACATGTTGCTCCCTTGACTGCTGGCTGGTAGAACTGCTGTCCCCTGCATTCCTTCTCATCCTTGGAAGCTTCTAGAAGCTCTTCCCTTCCTTCCCTGCATCTCTCAGAACCCTGAACAGTGTTTAAAATGAGATGAGGTAGAACAGAGGGGGCACAGATAAAGGACAGAGGAGTCATCCCCCATCTTTCCCTCTTCATTCCTGGGTCCAAGAATTCTTACTAGAAAGAAAGAGACTGTACAATATGGCTTTCTGGAATTTGTGCCTCGTAGTCCATGTAGTCCATGTGATTGCTATTTTGCCTTTTTATCTAGCGCGTTCCTGCCCTGCACCCAATAATCAATCTCAATTCCGCCTCGTTTGGTCTTACTGAGTAGTCACGAATGACTACCGTGGGGGAGGTAGAGCAGACCCACCTCATGATCTATGTTAGGCCTTAAGTGTCTTTAGCTGTGCTGCCATGACTGCCTTGACGTCCCAAATTGATTCAGAATGTGTACCTTTCATGGTCATTTTGACTTTGGAAGAGCCAGAAGCCTGCTGGGGCCAAATCTGTTGAATACAGTGGATGAGGAGGAACCAGCAGCTTTCTATGAAGCTGCCTTTGCATTGGATGGTGCTCAGCAGTGGTTTTCAGCATGCTTTTGTTCATACCTTGCAAAGATACTCATGGAAAAGGACCTCCAGGGCTGCTTCCGAAAGCGGCCACAGGGGTGGGATAAGTGTTCTTGAGGTGCTGAGGAGTATTGGGAGGGGTTAATGGCAAGGTAGCTTTTACTGTAATAAATTTGTCTTAAAATATAAAGAATATTTTTTGATCACTTCTTATATAAGGAAAGGTCTATTACATTGTTTTTATTGACTTGTGATGGGATAAATGGTAGGAAAAAAGACCCAAGAACTCTTATGGCTGTTTCCTTCAAACTGCCTGCCAGCACTTCTTTGTCTGTAATCCCACAGTGCAGTCAACCAAGTCTCTGTACAAAAATTGTTAGGAATCTGTGGGTCTGGCCTGTAGAAACACTTAACCCAGCTCTTGGCCACTATGAGCTCAGAACCACATCAAATCCTTTACCCAGTTCTCTTTGGACGCTTTGCATGTGATTGGTGAACTCTAGGCTGGGTTTTGCAGAAACCACATGTGCCAAAATACTTGGAGGTGAGGCAGAGGGTCTGCTTGTGTGCCTGAGCAATCTGATGATTTCTCCTTTTGGCAGGAAAAGAATGCTAGTTCTCTAGTTCACTTCCCCAACTCACGTTCGCAGATCTGCTGTTCTCATGATCCTTAGGAGAAAATGTTACAGAGACCATTTTTAAGTTCTGCAAATTTTTGTGCCTTACGGGACTGAAATCCCTTCTTTCCCCTTGAACCAAAGATTTTGGTAAAACTGACCTCTCCTGGGATCAGCATCACAAATAAGTATCTATATATGAGAAAAATCATTAAAATTAAGAGTATTTTCTATGGCTGGATAACTTACCTCATGTCTTCCATGCCTATATCGTCGTGGCAGATTTATTAATGCTTTCTTATGCCCTCAACAAAATGTTCAAGAGTCGTCTCGTTTGATCTTCTGATTTCACTGTTACACATTATAACAGTCATTAAACAGAGATTCTTCAAAACATCAATTACCCAAAGTTAGTTTTAGTAAAAGCACATTTAGTAGAAGAATCAAATAGAAGCGCGGTGGGTGGGGTGGGGTGGGGACCCTGGGGGTGTGCTGCCTATGAAGAAATAATCCCCACAGCAATAACTCTCTACTTGCCCTTTCAAAAGTCTATGTGGACATGAAAAAAAAAATGATTTAATCGTTGTCTTTCCTCACCACTATTTTCAAAAACATCCCACAGGATTTTGGATGTGGCATCAATTTCAGTATTCAAACACAATGCAATAAGTTTATGTCTATATCCAAGGAAAGACGTGTTGTAAGCCACACAGTTGCCAGATTAAATTTAACAAAAACAGAAAGCCGGATCACCATCTACTTGATCCTTCTCACTAAGAAGTAAGAAGTCATCAGAAATGGGTCCTAATTAGGTCGATTCAGCACCACTACCGTCACGCACTGAGATAACATGGATTATTTCCATAAGTGCACAGAGGCCAGCAGTAGTGAGAATTACCTGAGTTTGGTTTAAGCTGATGAATACTGGAAGGCTAGGGACTCAGTGACTGATTTGCTTCCCTTGGCCCGCCTTCCAGAAGTTATTTCTATTTAGCCAGAAGATAGAAGTAACAAAGTCTCTATGGCACATAAAGCACCCTAAATGTACTTACTTGTCAGTCTGCACTTCTGTATGTGTTATGTCCACTTTTGTAGAAATTTGAAGATTTGTCACAAAACTGCCCTATACATGACATTTGACCTGGATTCCTTCTTCCTCTATCATTGCAATTTAGAGGCAGTGCTGGAGCTTTGAATGCTGGTCAGGATTGCAGGAGAAATGTGCTGTATTTACTAAAATGCTGAATATACATAGTTTTTTTGAAACATCAATATAAACTAAGTATGCAGGGTGTAATTTCCAAAGTTGTAGCATTATAACTTGGACAAAAATCCATGACCTGTAATTTGGGTTCTTTGTTTTACTTCTGATAATTGATACTGCTTTCTCTGTCCTTTAATTTCTTTGTAGTGTGGGGGAATCACAATCCCATCCAGGCTAGATGAGCTTGAAGGTTGTCTCCCTGCATCATCTGTTTAGATCTCCATCTCTGGCTTCCATCTTCTACTTTCTACCATTTTCTCCTTTTATTAGGAATTAACCTGTGTATTGCTCACTTTATTTCATTTTTCTTAGACTAGGTCTTCCTTCCTGGACTGATTTAGGAATGGTTCTGTGAGGCAAAATCTAGGGAGGAACAGTAACTTCAAAAAATAACTACAAAGCCCTCTTATATACTTAACAACGTGCCACCAGTAAGAAAAAAATGAAGGTTTAAAAAAAATCATAGTTATTGCTTTTTTCTTAAATTAATCAGAATAAACTTCATCAAAGTGGGAACTAATCTAAAACTTTTTTTTTGATGGGGCCCTTCAGAGCGTTCAAAACAAGGACCACAAAGCTGAAATATCCCTAAAGATTATGATTCAACATGTTTAATTCAAGGCAGAGATAAGTTCAGGTGCAGAGCCCCAGGATCACTGCAAAATATGCATCTTTATTTTATTTGATATCTGTAAAGACTAAAGATTCTCCAAAGTTTTCAGAAGACACTTCTTTGGCCAGTGACAAATGACAAGGTTTACAAAATTTCTCATAGGAGTCATTTTTCTGTTTATTAGAATTAAAGATTCCACTAATGTTTGCAGCAGGAAGACCATTTAGGAAATTCATAAATTATGCTATTATTTAAACTTCACAGACAATAAACTACTTTTGGCTAAGGTCATTAAACCTGATGGATCCATGCATGATTTTGATTTTGATTTTGATTTTTTAGGTGGGAGTATGTAGAGAGAAAGTAAAAGTATGCTTAAATTTCAGGATCTTTGATTCTAGTATATAACACTGAATTCTTTTAAAATCACATATGTTGCTAGGAGTTGAACTCTGTCCCTTCCAAAATTCCTAAAGTGAAGTTATAACCATGTTACTTTAAATAGGCTCTTATTTGGAAATAGAGTTACTGCAGATATAATTAAGGTGAGGTCATATTGAGGGTACAGGACCCTAATCCAGTTTGGACACAGACATGCACATGGGAAAGTGCCTTCTAAGACACAGGGGTAGCATGGTCACCCAGAAGCCAAGGGCTGTGTGGTGGATTGACAATGGGTGGTCAACTTGTAGCACCCAGCTGAACTGAATCGGCGTGGTACTGGGTGTGGGTGGTCCACCTGGGAATTGTTGCCAACAACATAAAAAGGAGAACTGGAGGGGAAGAAGCAGTGTTGTTAGTTCTCCTGGAAGAGCTTGTCCTGCTGGCTTTCTTGATATGAACTCGGCTGTTCTCATCATCGGAGGAGCTTGGGACCTCGCCGTTGCTGAGAATGGTTGCAGTTCACTTTGGTGGAGCTCTACTCCTTACAGTGAGCATCGCTTCCTGGATCTGGAGGGGAAGCTGTGTCCTGTTTAATCTCCAGGAGAAGCTCATCCTGTTGACTTTCTGATAGGAACTTGGCTGCTCTCATTGTTGGAGGAGCTTGGGACCTCATTGTCACTGAGGATGGCTCTGGTACTTTTTGGGGGAGCTCTGGTCCTTACTTTGAGCATCACTTCCTGGCTCCAGTGCAGATCCCTCAGACTACTGGCACAGATCCTTCACCCTTTTAGCACAGACTTCCTAGCTTCTACCACTTGGGGCCTTCCTAGTGCAGATCCATAAAATAGACTTGCATGAGACATTGTCATGGGCTCTAGGTCTTCAGCTGGACTCACGTAGGACATTGCCATGGGACTCAGCCCTCAGCTGAATTCTTTGGGCTTTTAGAATATGGACAGATTTCCTGCACTTTTTTGCATTTGACTCTTTGGCTGACTGTTATAAAATAATTCTATAAATTACGTGTCCCGTATTAAATTGTTTCCCTTGCAAACCCCTGATTACAACAGGGTACCTGGACCAGATCCTCTCTATCATCTCAGAAGGAGCATGGCTTTGTGAACATCTTGGCTCCAGCCTTATGGCCTCTAGAACCATAGAATAATAAATTTCTCTCATTCTAAGCTACCTAGTTGTAGTGTTTGTTACAGCATCCACGGGGAAAATAGTACAAATAGTGTTACATCAGAGTAGAAGGACTTATATTAGCAGCAATTAGCTTTTGTAGAGAAACTGTGGTGCTCATTCATTTTATAATTCTTCTCTGCTACTTGATAGTGACTGGATTGTATTCTCCCAAAATTTCATATTTTGTGGAGTTAAGATTTGCTAGATATAAATATCATGCCATGACATATACTACTTTACTTCTTTCTTTTTGATTTGGATACTCTTTACTTTCTTCACTAGTTATTCCTGGAAGTTTTAACTGGCCAGAGATTACAGTACTACAGTAAATAGAAATGACAATAATAACCATCTTTACCTTGCTCACATTTTAGAGTAAGAACTTTCAGTTTTTCATCATTAAGGATGATACTAGCCGTGGTTGTTTCTTTCTGTTGTTTTGTTTTATTTTCCTGGCTATTAAACCCAGGACCTCACAAATTCTTCAGAAGCACTCTGCTGCTGAGCTACATTCCTAGCCCCATGTGGCCTTTTAAAACATGCCCTTAATTGTGTTGCAGTAAGTTCCTTCTATGCCTAATATATTAAGCAGTTTTTCATGGAAGGGTATTAATTGATATTAAATGTTTTCCAAGCACCAACTGAGATGATTATGATAATGACATTGTTCACTCTATTACTCTGTGATGTAACATATCATATGTGGAACCATCCTTGCATTCCATGGCATTCCTTTGGCATTGGTCTGTGATCCTTTTAATATGCTGGTGAATTTTATTTGGTAATATTTTGTTGAGTATTTTTGTATCCTTGTTAATGGGGAATATTTACCTATAGTTTTCTTGTGATAACAACTTGGTTGTTGTCAGGGTGACACTAGTCTCATGAAAAGATTGGAAATATTTCTCCTTTTATTTTTATAAAGGTACAGAAAAAAGTGTTACCAATTCTTTAAATGTTTGTAGAATTCACCTGGTTTTCATGTTTATTTTTGTTAGAAGGTTTTTGATTACTGATTCAATCTTGGTGCAGCCATTATGGAAAACATCAAGGAAGTTCCTCATACAATTATAAACTAGAACTTCTGAATGGTCTAGCAATCCCACTTTTGGGAATATAATCAAAGAAAATAAAATCAGAGCCTTAAAGAAATATTGTTTACTATAGCATGGTTCACAATGGCCAAGATGTAGAAGAAACAGATGAGTGGATTTTTAAAATATGGTTTTATATATATATACAAAATAATGTTTTTTGGCCTTAAAAGATGGACATCCTATCATTTGAGACAACTTGGATTAATCTGGAGGCCATTATGCTAAATAAAATAAGCCAGACACAGAAGGAAAAGAATTGCATGATACCACTTACTTAATGAATCTAAAATAGTCATGCTTTTAGAATAGAGTAGTAAAGTTGGTGCTAGAAATTTCATTTCCTCTAAACAATCTACAGGAAAAATCATCTAGTCGTGGCAGTAATTAAAGTGATTATTTTCAGTGAAATGAACCTCTAATTCTACTTCCACCTATTTCCTCTCAAGAAGAAGCAAAATTCCTTGTTTGAAGCATGAATGTCTGCTGTTTTGATGTTAATAGCTTACAGAACTAGCATTTATATAGATATTTATATGCATAAGTGAATGCTTTCTGGGATTTCTGGTCTACCATAGGTAATGCACATGGCCCTAGACCATCATAGTGGTGGAACACTGTAGGCTGTGTGGGGGCACAGGCAGAGCATGTAGGGCCAAACTTCATGGACATCAGCTGTTTTGCCTCTGCAGTCTTAAGCCAGAGTGGTTTAAGTACTGGTTTGGAGTTCATCATACTTCAAATAAACTAGGAAATTTATTTGTGGTTTGTGATCTTTTGATTTAGCACATATCTAAAGGGGGTTTTCCACAGCTAGTTTGGTGAGGTCCTCATCTGCAGCACTGAATGCATGTGACCCTATTTTTCCAATACTGCTCCCCTTTTCTCCTCTGTCAATGCCATAATTCATTCACCCCACCTTCTATCTGCATACTGCATTGTAACAACACAGCCCATGATATGTAGGAATAAAGCACTTCCCATGTTTCAGAAAGCACTTTACTCTCTCGTATCAGTCAGAGCTTTTTGATACAAGACACAAAACTGTATTCTGGGTAAGCTACGCACACACACACACACACACACACACGTACACACGCATGCACGCATTCACACAGGAAACCTGTGGGGAGGCTCAGGAGATTAAGCAACAACAAAAATAAAATAAAGCAAATCCACAACAACAACAATGAATGAATTAGACCAAGAAGAGAAGGTTCTTGGTAGTAGGAGCTACTTGAATACTGTCAAGCCTTGATGCTCAAATGTGCTAGCTCTAGCTAGCATCATTATCCTCTTCACTGTTACATCACTCTAGTTCTACAAATGCATCCAGTCACTGACCTGTGTGGGGTCACTGTATATTCCCTGGCCACGGAGCACAAAAGACTTTTGAGTTATCACTTGATTCAGTTGCATTCAGTGAGGTAGAGCCCATGCTGCAAAAAGGAAATCAGAATGTAATTTTTCAAATGAAAGAGAAAAAAAAGGCAACAAACTACCCTGAGCTTTTGTATTACGGAGCATTTCATTAGAGCATTCCAATTTCACATGTGCGTGTTTAATTAGTGTGCATCCGCTCCAGTGTTCCTGGGTGTCCTCTCCAACTGACAGCTGGTCTACTCACACTGTCTTATGGACAAGAAGTGTCCCTTCTGCCATCCTCTGTACCAGGTACCAGTTGGCCACTCTCAGGGAAGACTCTGGATACTTCTTATTTCTAGTACATCTGGCCTTGAATGTGTCGCACACTGCTTCTGAAGCGCTTTGAGATCTTTTGGCATAATGAGGGTTTGTTCGTATAAATATTATTATTAATACTCATTAGCAAAAACAAGGAACATCTTGATAGCATAAAAAGGAGGAGCCAGTTTTGCTTGGGTGCCAATGAAGCAGATGTGTGGAGCAGACGTGAAGTGCTGAGCTTCCAGACATGCTGGAGGACTGCTCTCCACTGTCTGGGATCCTGGTAGAACTTCCTAGCAGATGAGAGGCTGAGCTCATGTGAGGCTCCAGGTGATGGGATATGAATTCATGTGCTTTAGGACAAAACATTCTAATGAATGTTTTCCCATGGGTGACTGTTTGCAAACATTCCCAAGGACACTGGTGATCATATTCTGTCTTCCTGAGGATTCCAAATGAGACTGTGTGTTTCTATGTAAGAATATAGGAACATATTGTTGGACTAAGGGTAGAAACCCATTTGTATTTCTTTTTTTAGTGCCACCGAGGTCCAGAGAGTTGGAGTGTAAATGGAGGATGATACACCAGAGAGTCGCAGTAAAGTGACCATCCATACTATGGATACAACTGTATTAGTCAGTTCTCCCAGTGCAAAGATATAACACCCAAAACCCACAATTTAAAATAGAAGAGGTTCACGGTTGCAGGGTATTTAGTCCATGGTTCATTGGTTCCAAGGTGGAAACATCATGGTGCAAAGGTGTAGTGGAGCGAAGATACCTATGTCTTGGAGGCTTAGAAACAAAGTAAAGGAACAGTGTCACAGAGGAAGGGGCTAGAGACCATAGATGATACTCAAGGTCATGCTTCAATCACTTACCCAGACACACCCAGAAAGGTGCTTTACTAATTCCCTAGGTAACTTGCAAACCAATCAAGTTGACAATGACGTTCAACTGTCACAATCTCAGACACTGGAAGATGGCTCAGTGAGCTGTCGTCCCCCCGGGGGTGATACACATCACACGTGATCACACCAGTTTAACTTGATATCACTCTATACCTAGCACCACGCTGAGTCTTTTACATATGTTATCTCATTTAATCCCAGAACAATTCAACAAAGTAGGCCCTAGAATGTTTTCTGTTAAATCTGGATCAAAATGCCCCCCTCCAAACAAGAAGGAAGCTGACAGCAAGTTTTGGACTTAAGTAAGTCTTACTTACTTAGAGGATACCCAAGAAGATTTGTTCAGCTTAAGTGAACTGAAAAGAAATACAATCAAGGACATAGACTATAGCTAGATTGGAGAGACTTGATTGAAAAACTAAGTTTGGATTTCATCTTTAATACTGGAGTGGCTGAGCCTGAGAGAGGGTGGGGGAGGGGAATGATCCAAGAAGTTCAGTCTGGTTTTTATGGCTTTTAAAACTGCTGAGGTAAAAGTTACATCTTATAGCTCAGGCTGAATGGACTCAGCTCTGTGTCCTGCATGAATATACTCTTGGCATGTGATTTTTGTTATTGGGTAGGATGTCATGGATTAGCCAATGGGCACAATGTAGAAGCCAAAGTTTCTTCTCTGAGCTGTTCTTTGGTTTATAAACAAATGTGCAGCAAAGATTATTAAAACTTGGGAGAAATTATTATTTGTAACATTAAAATGTCTATAAAAATAATTGTTCACAGATGACTCTCATCCTGGCCCCTTGAAAAAGGAAATGTTCTAGCATAGTTCTTCATAGCCTCTCTCAACTGAAATGCCTTCTTCAAGCCTCCATTTGTTTAGTTTGTCCAAACTGGAAAGAAGGAAGACTCAGAATTTCAGAAATCATCAATGAAGGAAAAATGAACAAGCAGTTCCCTCAAAGCCCCTAAATTCAGGATCTGTCCAGATAGCAATAAGAGTCCATAAGCTAATTTTAGTTTTTCTCAGAATTTAACAGAAACCATTTATTTTTCTACGATAGGATCATGAGAGCTAACCAAAATGAGCTTATTTGCTTTTGCTTTTGGCAAGTATTTTATCAGCTTGACATGCTAACACTATTCATCTCGCTGTGGTTGGAAGTTATATATATGTATGTGTGTGTGAATTATATATATTATATATTATATGTATGTATGTGTGTGTGAATTATTATTTTGTAAATAGTCCTTTGGTGGTAAAATATTTTCAAACAAAAATTTCTCAAGAAATATATATAACACATTTTAATTCTTTTTTTAAAAAAAGATATGTACATGTACCAGCTCCCCACAAGGAATGTAAGCATTATGTACTGCAAACATGTACTACTAATAAAAGAAACATAAACATTTAAAAAATATGCATAACAAAAATGACCTTTGGAAAGGATTCTTGGGAAGAAATTTCATATATTTCTACTTAGTTTTAATGATATGGGTCTAAGATTCAAGATTAAGAAGCTCTCAAGGCCAGCACTTCTCTTATTCCAGCATTTATTTAACTCTTTTCAGGTCCTCAGAACTCTTGTTGAGCTGGGTGAAATATTTCCCCCCCAATATTTTTGCTTCGTTTGAGGAATGTATATCCTCCAGATCCCATCTCTATGTTCTACCTCTTCCTGTTTACCAATGAACCAAAGCAAACCGAAGCTCGTCTAGTTTTGACATGACAGGACAGGGGAATCACGTATTTGTGATGGTGTGGAATTGTGTAGATCATGTGGCGGAGGGGAAGACAGAAGGATACCCACTGTGTTTGCTGGGACTCCGGCAGAACGGTTAAAGAACCAGCATCAAGGCTTTGTTTGAACTTCTCCCCATCTTATTTCTCACGTATCATGATGATCAGGGTCATGATGCTGTGACTCTCTGTGACCTCTATTGTTTTATTCCTACGTTGCAAAACCTAAAAGCATGGAGGAGACATCAACAGAGAAAGCAGTCGGCTTGCTGACTCCTCAGCCTGGGCAGAAAGTCTCTACTCAGTTTTAAAAATTCTTTTACCAACATTTCCTCCAATGTAATGAAAGAAAATACTAAAAAGGAAATGATCTGCTTATTAAGGGAAATAAATTGCTGTTATTTGAATCAGAGAAAAGAACACAGGCAGCCTGCATTTCAGCAGGAGAGATTTCATGTAAATTGCAGCTCGGTCTAGAAAATGGAATGTGGTAGACACATGTCTGCTCTCTGAAGTGAATGCCACATGTAAAACACTGACCATTTGGGCAGAGAAATAGAAGGTGTAGGAAATACACAGAGTTTATTTTTTAAGTTATTCGCTTGTGTTTTGGTTGAAATAAGCACAAAGCCTGTAGCATGAAATGAGGATTTGGAACAAGCTTAAATAATTGAAATAGTATGAAAATATAAAATGTAGAGGCGGTATTCTTTTACAAAAGAGAAAATATGTCTAGCAAAGCCACCCCCAGTACCCACAGTGTAGAATTCTTTATAAACAAGAGCACATAATGCAATTTATTAAGAGGAGAACGTTTTGCCAGTCCCTCTTCTTTGGCTCTGCCAATGTGGGATGAAATAAACAGTCCTCCTCTACTTCATTCCAGTGACATCCCAGACCCGCTGTGGCTATCAATTTTCAGTCATGTTTTGTGCCATCAGTAGGAGAGTTGACTAGGGTGGAGTTTTATGCCTTCTCTTACTTTTTTTTTTCCCCACTCGGCATAGGGAGTTTGCTTTCCAAAATAATTGTTGTATGTAGTTTAGGAAAGCTGGGTCAGCCAGCTTCATCTGTTCTTTGGCTGGTCAGTGGAGGAAATTCCTTAAAGAGGCGTAGTATAGTCACCCTACTCAACTTGCTTGACAGAATCAATGCCTTTTCTCAATCACATGCAGTCCATAAGCTACATGGCCAGGGCGGGCCAAGCCTCTGCTTCCATTTTTGCCGTGTAACTTGTTCTTTGGTGTCTAACTGAATCAGAGCTTGTTGATTTTTCTTTTATTAATCACAGCATTTCATATCCCAAATTTAAAAGCTATGGGGAAACTATTTTTCATCCTAAGAAATATATGTGATGCAAATTGATGGTATGAGCTCTTTCCCAATAGGACTATCAGCTGCTTAATTTCACTACTATGTTTTGAAATATGTTGTGAGCCTTCCTGGAGCAGGTGGTGGTAAGCAGAGTGGATTGGTGTCCTGAAGCTGTATTAATGCAGGCCACAGAGGCCTGCTTAAGGGATAGTGGCCTTAGCTCCTTTAGCATAAGAAATCCAGATGCATATGGATTCTAATACCTGAAGAGGCCTGCTCTTCGTTCAGTCTGTAGTATCCAATCAAAACTTTCAGGGTGGCCAAGACTTAGGACCACAGTGTCTTAGAGAAGTAGAGATGGCCTTTTCTGAGGCACTGTCCCCAGTGCCTTAGAGTACATGTTTCACAATCAGAGCTGTGAATTTAGTTAGCTGTAAATCCAACTAACAATATAACTTTTGGCAGATTCAGCAATTACAAAGCCTATCGACGTTTATTTGTAATTGTCTCTGCATTCTGTGCAGCATTCATTGTGTGTGTGTCAGCCTGAAATGTCCCTGAAAGTCAGAGAATACTATGAATACAATTCTTTTCTTTTTATCAACAAGATCATGGGTTCATAGAAGTTAAATAACCTGCCCAGGGTCACTGAGTTGGTTAGTGGTGGATCTGGACCAAGTCCAGGGAGTCTAACACCAGGAGTGCTTCTCCTCACAGCATTGTACTGCGTGTAGCATGCCATGCAGATGTGATTGGAGAAGAGAAAGCTATTTTTCTCAGCAGTTTGTTTCAATGCTGCTATAAAGTAAGGAGCTTGTAAGCAAATCACATCCTTAAGCACACAGATCGGTTCATCATACTTTCATTTTTCGTAAGAAGATCGCTTCAGTGAGGAAGGCAGTGCATTTCGGCTCCTTGAAAGAGTGCAAACGAGACTTTTGCATCTCTCTGGTCTCTGTTGAGTTTCTTTGTCTGGAAATAGGAAACATGTACTTTAGAGCATCCTTCAGAGGACCCAACAAGGTGATCACACAAATTACATCAAATAAAAGCTCCTAAGTACCTCTCCACTTGTACTTACCACCTCTTTTTTCTCTTCACAAATTGTTCTTACAAGATCTGATTTGGAAATGTCAGAGTGAAGAAAGAAAAACTAATTACGGTTAGAAGTAGAAACTTTTGGAAACTTGAATAATATTACTTCAATCCCACATTGTTGTGATTACTGTAGTCCTACAATATCTTGACTGCAGGTAATGTCAGCTCTCTGACTTTGTCATTTTTGTTCAGAATTGTGTTA
The DNA here is from genome assembly GCA_004027295.1 of Dolichotis patagonum. NCBI lineage: Eukaryota > Metazoa > Chordata > Mammalia > Rodentia > Caviidae > Dolichotis > Dolichotis patagonum. The sequence goes on along the minus strand of PVJX010001760.1, from coordinate 129,708 downwards.
ACTCTTTCGGTCTCTCACTGCTCCGTAAATCCTATAGAATCAGTGTGTTAATATCTGGAAATAACTTGCTGGGATATTGACTGGCATTGCACAGAATCTATAGATTAAGTGAGAAAGTCTTGATAATACTGACCTGCCTTATACATGAATATGAAATATCTTCTTTATTCCGTTATTTGTTTATGTCATCCAAATGTTTTCAGTATATTCAACATGAAGCATCACTTACAAAAGCATTTCCTTAGCATATTTTCTCATCTTCTTTTCTTCTTTATTAGAAAATAAGGTTCTCCATAGTGGACTTCCCTATCACTCTAGGAATCATTCCAGGGCCAGGAAATCATGGACTGAAGCCATAAACCAAAATAAACCTTTGTTCCCTATAAGCTGATTTTCTCAGGTATTTTGTCACAGTAAGAGAAAGCTGGCTAACAGGAATATGTATTTTAGTTTTTGTGGCATGCAGTGTGTAGGTCGGACTGTTACTTTCACATTCATCCCTTCCACATCACTATTTAAGTACTTAAACATTTAAGATTCATTTGTCATATGTTAGGATCTGTGTTCCACCAAGTTGGGGTTGTCATTTCATCGTATTGTGCTATAATTACAGAAAAATTTATACGTACTGACATCTACCTTTCAAATCCTTTGCATAAGCAGCAGTTGGAGTGAGAGTCTCATCTTTTCTGCTTTGGAGCCACATTATCACTGGGATCACAGCCTAAGTTTCCTGCACCTTCCTAAACTGGCAGTCTGCTGCCTAAGTCAATCAGTTCAAATTTGTGCAGACAGTTCATGATTTATCATTTATTTAGTGATGTCCATCTGGGTTGGCAGTTAGTAGAACACTGGATTGTGGACCAAGGGAGCTCACATTCGCTGGAACAAGTAAGTATTTAGGAGTTGCTTCTTGCTGTGCATCTAACAGTGTTCACTTCTGCTCCAGAATCACAAGCCCAGGAAAATTGCAGGGAGTGACCAAAGATATGTGTGTGTGTGTGTGTGTGTGTGTGTGTAGATATAAAGATGGTCCTGACTTACGATGACTTGATTAATGACTTTTCAACTTGATAGTGGTATAAAGCAAAATACATTCAGTAGAAACGGTCCTTTGAATTTCGATATTTTCTCAGGCTAGTGATCAGTGCTACATCACTCTCTAGGTTAATGCAACTCTAAATTAATGCAACTGTTTCAAGAAAATTTAAGGTATGGGAAAGCCAAGCTATGACATTCAGTAAGATAGGTGTATTAAATGCATTTTCCATTTAAAATATTTTTAGTCTTAGGTTTTGGGAGCTATAACTCTATCATAAGGAATGTGACCCCATCAGGGATTGAGGCGTATCTGTAATTCCTTCAGTAAGCCTGATAAAAATTCAGTTAATGTCAGAGAGTCATTTGCAGACACAAGAACCAACCATGCCTGCACTCAACAGCCCCTTCAGTCATCCATCCTTTGAGACTCCGGGCTCTCTATGTGTGGGAAAGAAGTAAGAGTCCGCACCTGTACTACCCTGTGTAGTAGCCATTGTTAACATGTGATGACTGAAATTTACATTTGTCATTAAAATTCATTGACATTTAAAATTCTCTACCTCTGTCACACTGGCTGCACGTCAAGCACTTAGTAGGCATTTGTTTCTCAGAGCTTCCACACCAGACAGTGCAGACTGCAGCTTTTACCTCACTGGAGCTACTCGCAGGAGTGGCCCAAAAAGTGGTTCTGAAATGTTCCTCTGCGTGAAGGCAACTCAGGATTCTTGTGGTGAATGCAGATTCCTACATCAAGCTGAAAAATTTCTGCATGGCCAAGCAAGCAGACAATAAAAGTGAAGGATTGAACACAGAGTGGAAGGAATTACCTGTAAACTATATACCTGATAAGGATTATTATCCCAAATATATACAAAACTCTAAGAACTCTAGAAGTTGAGAACCCCTTATCTCAAACATTTGGGACTCCAAATATTTTTTATTTCAAATTCTGGAATATTTGCTTATATGCAACGAAATGTCTGGGAGATAGAGTCAAGTCTAAACATAATATGCATTCATGTCACATATATGCCTTGTACTCATATGTTGGAGTTAATTTAACACAATATTTAGACTTCTTATATTTTAATTGTGATCCATCACATGAGGCCAGGTGAGGAATTTTCCATTTGTGGTACTATATTAGTGTTTGTAAACTTTTGGAGTTTGGAGCATTTCAGATCTTAGATGTTTGATTAGGACCCTTAACTTGTAGCAAGTAAAAAACAACCCAATTTTAAAATGGGCAAAGGACCTGAATTGATATTTCTCAACAGAAAACATGCAAATGGATAATAGGTATATGAAAAATGCTCAATATCACAATCATCAGAGAAGTGTAAATTAAAACCACAATGAGATAACACCTCACACCTGTTAGAATAGCTATCACCAAAAAGATAAGAGGTAACACGTTGGAGAAGATAAGGAAAAAAAAGGGAACACTTGCATACCATTGGTGCAAATGCAAAGTCGTATAGCTATTTTGGAAAATAGTATGAAGTTTCCTAAAAATGTTAAAAGTAGAATCATCATGAGATCCAGTCCTCCCCATTATGAGTATATATACAAAGGAAAGCAGTTCAGTATGTCAGAGAGATAAAATAATAAAATTTTTTGTTTTCTTAAATTGCTAAAGCAGTATAATAAGAATACCCAGAGCTAACAGTGTTATGATATTCCCATACGTCCACACTTTTTTGTTGACAATATATTTTCACAATCATTTTTGAAGACAATTTAGCAACATGTACCAAGAGTCATGAAATTATTCATATCATTTGCATACTCCTTGGGGGATATTTTCTGTGATTAACCCACTTGGGGAAGTTAGTTGGGGGATGATTATTTTTGCACTCTGCAGGGCTGACGTCAAGGTAGTTTTGAGAAGTGCTTCAGTGCCAAAGGATTCTAGACAGTCCCTGAGGAAGTGGCTCAAAGGATGGTCTGTGGTCAGTGCCAAACCACAGAAACTAGTGCACTCACTCAATGAGGGAAGGAAGACCAGTGCCAGGACACAATCCTGGGCTGTAGTGTTCAGGCCCTAGGAGCAGAGGAGGCTTGGAACCGCATCACTGGGTCAAATTCCTTACATGTGTCTTTATAGGTGGTAACCATAAGCATATGCTTTGAAGACTCACTTGCAAAGTTTAATCCTGGGTTGTTAACAGTGTGGTTCTGTCTAATTGTGATCCGATTTTCTCTTTCAGAGAGGGGAGATAAAAATAGTGCCTGGAGTTGTACATAATGAGATAATATACACTAGGCATGCGTAGCTGTGTGTGGCACATCGATGCTGCTCATTAAACCTTAGCTCTTGTTCGTTGTAATGTATCTGCCAGAGACTCTAGTGGTCTGGTCCTAGCCTGCCCCTAACTAGCCAGGTGAGTCAGGACACAGTTACTGTCTCAGAGACTTGGGCTGGATTAGATTACGTCTTCCACTAACCTTAGAAATTTGCTATGAGACAGTCCTGTCTAGCCTAGTGCCTAAGAGGATAAACTATTGCAGGGTAGACAGGACTGTTTCATAGCAAATTTCTAAGGTTGGTGGAAGAGATCCTTGTGGCTAAGAGTTTAGACTCTTAAAGCCAGCCTCACTTCCGTATAAATTCCAGCTGTGTCTCTCTCTAGCAGTGTGATTTAGGGCATATTAACCATATTAACTCTGCCTCCATTTCCTCATTTATAATGGGCAATAGAATCTGTTGCAAAGATTCCAGGAGACGATGGTTGCAAGGTGCAGAGCTGAGAGGCTGGCAAAAGAGTTTAGTAGAAGGCAGCTGCTGTTATTCGGATTCCAACACAGTCAGAATCACACTATCACAGGTCTGATGGCATTGGTAGGGATGATAGAAGTACAGTAAGCATTCAGATTTCAAATACTCCACTTGTGGTTCATATAAACTGTACTCTGGGCTTAGAATTCACATATTTTAAAGTAAAATTTATTACTACCAGGTAGGTTTGGCATTCTGAATAATCCTACTGTGCTTTGATTCGGGGCTCAAAACTAAAGTTATCAGTCTTAGAGATCATTCACTGTACATTTAAATCATGGTTGGGGGACAGGAAACAGTGCAGGTCAAGGGTGATATGATCCTTTAGGGAACACCACAGATTAAATAGAAATGGAGTCACTAATGAAACTGGAATTTTGTCGAAATGGGATCATGTGTTTGAAATTAACTGGTTCTAGAGAAATGTCTTGAAACTGATGCTACCATTATTAGCAGTATAACAAAGATGTTCCTAGCAACTAAGGATTCATTATTTTATGGAATGGCATTTTCTGTTTTAACCTCCCATTTGTCATGCACCAAATATTGGATATATAATAACTTCATGCCAAAATATTAGGATGTAAAATAACTTCTGAGCCTGCTTTCATTGTATTCTTCTCTCCCTTTTTTTCTCTTTTCCACCAGACGTGGGGTTGGCGATCCCCAAAGAGCAAATCAGGCAGCTACTGCTATTCTAGAAATAGATTTGAATGATAGTGAAAAAATTTAAAACAGTCACACATCTTAAAGAATTTCATTAGTATTATTGATGTATTACATTATATGCCTTTAATGGGATCATTAGCCAAAGGATGGAAGAATAAAAATTTAAAGCTAGAATAAAGCTTAGAAGTAAACGAATTCAAATCATTTATTTCACAGATGAAATGAGACTGGGAGAGGTGAAGTGACTTTCTCAAAGTCATTCAGTGAGTTCGGGGCATGATGTGCTGGAAGTCAGGGCTGAACTCTGCGTGCTTTGGGGCCCTAATGACCTGGAATCTGGAAGCTTCCTTACCTTTCATGTGGGGTCGCAGGATGGTAGCTATTTAGGGAGCTATAGAAGCTTGTGGGGCCTCTGAACTCATGTGAAATGTATTGTGGGATAAGACAAGGGCTCCCTGGTTATTCGTTCTTGCCCCTTTGAATGAGCAAGACTTTAGGTGGTAAAGACAAACATTTCGACATTGTAAACTGATGCATATCAGCTCTGAAGCTTAATATTTAAAAGCACAAAAACACTAGTGAATAAAGCCATAGGAATATTGCCATTGTTCTGTTCAATGCAATGTAATATTATAAAGTCTGATTTTCAGTTGCACTGCAAAATTATCTACCAACAAGGGACAGTGACAAAGCTGACTGCCTATAGCTAGCCCAGGAAAAAGAGGAGCGACTCTGCTGACTGCAGCAATCCCAACAGGAACACGGAGAGCTCCCAGTTAAATGTGTTATCAGTGGGAGACGTGATCTTACACGAAAGCACTCACAGATTTTAAAAGAAGCTTAGAGCATTATGTTTATTTACAGATGCTGTGGGACTGCTTCTCTGGTTTGAGTTTATGAGTGAGCTTGAAAATTATAAAACAAGTGAAAGCCACGGTTAAAAATCATCTGTAGAGCCATTATCAGGAGATAACTGTATAATAAACAGGTAGGTTCCCTTCTTTCGGTATTTTTCCTTTACTTTAAAATTATTTTTGCTTGTTGGGGGTGGTGAGTACACCTGTAATCCCAGCATCAGGGAGGCTGAAGGAGGAGGACTGCTGTGAGTTCTAGGCCAGCCTGTAATACACACTAAGTTCAAGGTCAGCCTGAATTACAGAGTGAGACCTTCTCTCTCTCAAAAAAAAAATGTTTGCTATCTCTTCTTTTGCTGTTATCGCCATCCTTAAACGTATTCCTACAAGTTAAGAAAAAAAATGGAGAACAGATATTGGGAAATAGGAAAAATAGGATTGAATAGAAAGGGGAACAAGAAAGGGGATCCAGAGAAGAGAAGGAAGGCAATGGGAATTTCCAAAAAAGAATGGATGGAAAAAATGCAAACAATGATTTTGTAAATGGGGAGGGGAAAAGGGTTGAATGGAGGGGAGGAGGATGGGGAAAAAAGAATTAAGACATATTATGTACATGTACAAATTCTCTAGGAGTAATGTGATAACTATGACAAATATGCACTAATAAAAATATATTGAAAGAAACCATAGACAGGAAGAAAAGAAGGAAGAAAGGAAGCCAGGCAATGCACAGGCAGTCTATGTGTCCTTAAGAAGCAGGACATCTGGGGACAGACAGTACAGATCTTTGACAGCCTGAACACTCATTTGACAGTAGCGTTTTTCAGCATTTGTGCAGATTATAGGAGAGAACAGTTTTTATGATACAAAATAAGAGTACATTTTGGGTCATGATGTATTACATGTATGCGCACACTATCAAACATGCTTCATGAAGCGTAACTTACCTTTAGTACAGGGGGCACACTATGACATTTCATGTTTTGCCATCTGGTTAGTTATTATCTTTTTACAACACTAATAATGGATCACTAGACTGATTTCACAGGCTATTAAAATAGATTGAAAACCCTGTGATAGAGAAAGTAGAGAAACTTGAGTGGTAGAATGCAAGGCATGACTGAAGCGTACTCCTGCATTGTAGGTGTGTATTTCTTTACTGAACAGTGGAGATAAATACTGCCCTAAACAGAATTCTCAGCAGCTAGATAGTTAGGTTTAGGCTCCATTCCTAAACCTAACTAGGATGATATACGATGTTAAATTTCTTTTAAAATTTTCTTTAAACGTAGAGTGTAAACTTGGTTTTAGCTATGGGAAATAAAAAAAGTTTTGGAAAAGATGGGCAGAGTGACATTAAGGAAATATCATAACATTTTGTAATCATGTTTGTCCAAGGGCTAAGGTATCCAGTGTAAAGTTGATGTCCAGAGCAGGACCATGTACTCGTATCTTCAAGGTGAGCTCTGTCAGCAAAGAGCTGCTATTCTGTTTACCCTATTGCTGCCCACAATCTGTCAATCTTCACTGAAAGAGTATTTACACATGCAGAGAACATAACAATAAAGGAAAAGGGCAGGCTCTCAGGTGAGTACATAATCAAGCACCATATAATGGTGACTTGGCCTGTGACAGACTGTGTATACAACAGAGTTCTCATGAGCTTGTAAGTAACCTGAAAAATCACTCTCACTCAGCAAAGGTTATGTTGTTATTTATTGTAGCACCATGCACCACTCACCCATTTGTGATAAACCTGCTGTGCCATCAGTCAGATAAATACATGCAAGCACATATCATTATGTATAGCACATATTTGATAATGATAATATGTGACTATGTTTTTGATTTGTGGATCTTCTACACTATATTTTTAAGAGAATAAAACCAAGCAAAATAAAATAAAATAAATCCAATAAAAAAAGGGAAAGTGATACAGGACTTTAAAACCAGATGACAAGAAATCAACAGAGGCTACCATAATGCTTCTTGTTATCCTCAAAATAGCTGTCCATACCATTAGACATGTTAAAATGAAAAACAACAGAATACAACCAATCAAAACAAAATGGGGAAAACGATACAGGACTTTAAAACAAGATAATAGGGACTTAACAATTGCTACCACTTTTCCTTTTAAGATGTTTCCTCCTCTTTCACTTTCACAGTATCTATTGTACGTTTTGGATCTCACTAACTCCTTCAGTTTTTTATATTAGGGAGACAACATGATGTTCACCTATGTGAGTCCAAACCATTTCATCCAAGAGCATGATCACAAGTTGCACCCATTTATCTTGTGATTATCCTTCTTTACAGCTGAGTAGCTTTCCATTATATAAAATATCATATCTTACTAATTCATTCTGTGGGTGATGGGCAAGCTACACTTGGTTTACTCTGGTACCCTGTCACATGGAGCATTATTTTCTCTCTTTGACTTTCAGTCTATGCATTTCCTTTTGAGTAGATGTGTTTCTTGTACACTGCATATTGATGGATCTTGTTTCTTGATCCACTCTGCCTGTGTTTCTTTTTATTGGTGAATTGAGGCCTCCTACATTAATGGTTATATACAACATGCACTGATTCACCTCTTTCATGCTCTTTTCCTGCTGTTGGCTCTCTACTTTCCCCCTCCATTCAATTGCCTGCCCTGCTCAGTGATCCCAATCTGCTGCTGTTCCTGGGACCAGGGTCATTTTTATCTCTCTCTAGAATATCTTTCAGTACTCTTTGTAGGGATTGAATTAGAGGTCATGAATTCCTTCAGTTGTTCTTTGTTATGGAAGCATCGTATTTCTCCATTAATTTTGAAAGATATTTTTTCAGGGTACATCAATCTGGGTTGGAAGTTGTTTTCTTTCAGGATTTGAAATATATCACTCTAAGCTCTTCTTGACTTGATGGTTTGTGTTGAGAAGTCTGTTTTGATTCTGATGGGCTTTCCTTTATAGGTGATCTGTTTCTTTCCTCTAAGCCTTTAATATTCTGTTCTTATGCTGAATTTCTGGGATCTTGACTATTATATGTCTGGGTATAGATTTATTTTGGTTATGACTAGCTGGAGTTCTGTATGCCTCACTTATTGGTATGTCAGTTCCTTTACCCATGCTTGGTAAGTTTTCTGTTATTACTTCTGTAAATAGTCTCTGTCATTTGTGTTGATTCCTGCTTTCTCATTGACACCTATCAATCTTAAATTATTTTTCTTTGCATCATGTTGTAGTGGTTGACTTGTTATTTCCTGGTCCCTTGTTATTTTTAAGAGATTTTTCCTTTTGGGATCACTAGGTGCCATGCTGTCTGCAAGGTCTGAAAGTCTATCTTTAGTTTCTTTTGAGTGGTTTTGCCAGCTTTCAAGGAGTTTTTAATTTCCTGGATGTCTTTTTGAGTCTGTTCCATGCATTCCAATTTTTTTCTATATTGTTCATTAAAGGTTTCCCTCATTCTCCTGTGCTCCTTTTTTTTTTTAAATCAGTGTCTTCTTTAGATGCACTCATCAGCCCTTTTATGAGGGTTTTACATTTCTTCTTTTACTTGAGATACTATTTCTGATCTGATTTCTTTTATGTCATCATGAAGTAGCTTCTTGACTTGAGTGGCCATTGTCCCAGAAACTTTAGATGTGCAACTTCTGCTTTCTTGCATGTCCATGTCTCCTGGACTTCTTGTGTTTGGGTTGGAGGTCAGAGATTGTCTTTAAAAGCTCCTTTATTTTGACATTTTCCTGGGTTCCTCTGGACAAACAGGTGATGGTGTCCCAGGTGCTTCCTACATTGGCTACCCATCCATGGTGTGGGGGTTGGATCAGGCATCTGGGGTTTTTCCTAAACCAGTTTCCTTGGGAGGCAGTGGAGTGTAGGGCAGGCTTCTCCAGACACTTGTGGCTTCTCCAAGGCATGGCTGGTTGGTTCTTCTGGCCCATGCTGGCTGCAGGTCCATGAAGGCAATGGTGGCCAACAGGCTTGTAGAGGAGGGGCTGTCTGCTGCTTCTCCTTGCCTGTGCTGTTTACCTGCTGGAGATCTCATTGAAAGACAGACCTATCCCATCTGGATTTGTGTAAGTACATTCCACAATGTTGGTGCAGCAACAAAACTGGCAATAATACATTTTTCAGACTATTAGCTCATCATTCATCAATGTGTGACTATGTAGTGTAGTCTAAAGTATGTACATTTTGTATGAATTATTTTTCTGTTTATTCAATCACTTAGAAAGGAGCATGCCAAAATGTTAAAAATAGTTTTCTCTGCATGACAACCTTCTAAAAATCATGTATTTTCTTCCTGATGATAATCAGTATTTTCAACTTTCACAATTTAGCATGTATTACTTCTTATAATCATTGAGACAAGTCCTTATAGTCGTGAACCAACAGGCTATTAGAATACAATTACCCACCAGGAAGTGGGGATAACTTTGTGCAGCTCAGCTTCCCGTGTCCAAGGACAAAGCCCTGGATGGGACTCAGCAATGAGCTTTCAACAGTCAATAATCATAGTTCAAGGAGCAATAAAGACGTATCTGTATGGCCCAGTGACCACCACAGTCCACCCCTTGCCTCGCTTATCGCTTAAAGAATGGCACCTTTAGGTTCCTATAGGTCTCTTTTCCTGAAGATGCTTACAAGATAAAAGTACTAGGACAAAATGCAGTCTTATCAGTGCAGCTGGAATCACAGACCAGCCAGTATTCAGCATCGTCCTCTACTACCTGTTTAGACTCTTTTCAAGTTCTGTTAGTGTTAGTGATTGACTTGGTAGGATGATCCAGGCCATCTCATCACCACAGCTATGACCTTCTCAAGCCATGGTTGCTGCATTTATCTACCTGGGCAAAGGAGTTCTAGGAGATAGCCCAGGATATCATGTGGGTGCCAGAGTGTTTTGTCTTTTGTCACCATGTGTGGAAGCTCTACATCATGTGAGGATGCAAGGATCTATGTAGAAGATAAACCTTTTCCTTGGCTGCCTATCTGTTCACAGTGGAATCAGAAATAATTGGACATAGGTATTACATTTTTTAAAAAGTTTTAAAAATGAGCTTTTTAAAGGCATGTGTCCTTAGTGCACAGTTTAATGAGTTCTGATTCACCATCATCAAGAATAGGGTATTTCCATTATCCCCTGAAAGCTTCCTTATGTTCACTTGTATTTAATCATCATTTGCCTCCCCACCTCCTCCAACTCTGAGAAATTACTAGAATTCTTCACTATATTTCTATAGATACATTTTGTATTTTTTAGAATTTAATATTAGTGGTACTATAGTATTATAGCTTTATTATACAATATATTGATGTGTCACTTCTTTTGTTGAGTTCTGCATTTTAAAAACTGAGCCATGCTGTTGCATATGCCAATGTCTCCTTCTCTTTTCCTGGTGAGCAGTATTCCATTATAAGGATATACCACAAGATCTCTAGCCACTTACCTTTTGAGTCACAATTGGGTTACCTCTAATTTGGCCTACGATGAATAAAGTTGCTACAAATACTTTTGTCTTTGTGTGGACATATGTTCTCATTTTTCTTGAGTAAATACCTAGCAATGAGATTGCTTGGTCATACGATAAGCCTATGTTCAACTTTATAAGAAACTGCTAAAGCATTTTCTGAAATGGTAGTGAGATTTTCCATTTTAATCAGTAATATTGGAAAATCCCAGTCATCCTATTATTTTTCTTCCTAGGCGTACCTTGGATAACTGTTTCTTTTCTTTTTTCTTTTCTCAATATGTCTGAGATTCTTTTCTACCTATAGCTAAACATTTCAAATTTCTTTTATGATTTCTTCATTGATCCACAGGTTATTTAATTTTGTAGTTTAATTTTCAACTACTAGTAGATTTCCCAAGACTTCTCTCTGTGAGTAGTTCCTAAGTTAATTCTCTTGCAGTTAGAATGCAGTTCTTTTAATTTTTAATTAAAAAGTTTAATAGTACATGATTACATTCATTTTGGGGAACTGGTACATGCATGTAACACATTTCAATTCTTTTTTTCCCCCTTCTCCTCTGTCCTCTTTTATTTTAACATTCTTTTTGCCAGTGTCAGAGTCTTTTGTTTCATGTCTTTATCAAGTTTATTATTATAAATACAGATTAACAACCAGAATAACAGACTAAAAAACATGTAAATCATGTAAGACAATTATGTGAAGTCAAGACACACTTTTAGATACATTGTCCATGCTAGATTACAATAATTTTTTTCTTTCTTTTTTTCCCTTATTGCTTGCCCATTAATTTCAGTTTTTTGAAGTTAGTGACCCTTGTGTTATGGAGCAGTTTGAAGTCTGTATTGGTAAACACATGTACTTAAAAAGAATATGTGTTCTGCTTTTGTTGTGTGCAATGTTCTGTAGAAATCAATTATGTTAAAAGTTACCTCACAAAGCAGTGTTTGATGCATTTTTCATGAACAGAAAGAGAGAGAGGAAAAGGTACCTTCTGTTGGTAGAGGAGTGGCCTGGCCACTTTTCTGGGTTCAGAAGTATCAGGGAATTTGAGAATGCAAGATTTCCATGGACATCGACCTGTGTACTCAACCCAAGCCCCAGTGTCTCCCTTCTGCCTGATAAGGGTCTTGAACTTGACACAGAACCTACTAGAGTGGATTCGATCTTCTCTGGAGTGCTACGGTCTGTATGAAAAATCTTGTGCACTTTATCCATGCAGCAGATGAGTCTCTCTGTGTCTTTTGACGGGGCATCCCAGTTTTCATATCTCAGCTTAGACATCAGCAGCATTTCTTTTTGTTGCTTCCACACATCCATAGCACCCAGCAAGAATCATCTGATTCTATAATCCATATAATTATTATTTCCCCTAAGTCTCTAATGCCGGCCTGAGACACTGCCCCATTAGCAAATCTCTTTCATTTATATCTCACCTCAATTCCTCACTAGTGCCTTTTAGAGATGATCATTATTCTACCTCCTGCCATCCAGTTGGGTGGTCTAGCTTCCAAATCTTCACTTAGGTGTCTGGAAGCAAGTGGCAGAGGCAGGTTTGTACAAGAAGAGAAGCTGAATTACAATGCAAGTGTGACCTAGTGTTGGCTGGTGGTATAGAAGACATTTGAGCATAAGAGCTCTACAAATGTCCCCCTCTGAGACCCTGTATTACACACTGGTGAGTCTTGGGAAGTGGGCTGGATCAAGAGAGGGAGTGTAACCTTAGCGAGACAGCTTCCTTTGGCTGAAGGCAATATTGACAGACAGACACTGACTCAGAATTGCACAGTACTCCTGACTGCTGAGAAAATGAACCCAGAAGTCCTGAAAGGGGGGACCTGGATGGGATCCTGTAACACCCTCACCTCCGCTACTGACAAATCCTGGGAGGGCCTGCCCTTCAAGAGGTCATTAATGACTTCTTGTTCTTTTTCTCTGCTCCTTACAGTATGACCAGTAAAATCAAAGCACAGAATATACAGCCAGAGCTTTTTGCAACACTCTACTGGCGACGCCAAATACAGTTTGTTATAGATGAAAGCTCTGGTTTTTCATCCACATGGCCACTGACTTCCTCTGTGCCACTCCCTTATGATTCGTATGCTGGAATCGCCCTGTTAACCTCTGAAGGGAGAGCAGGGGAAGGGAGCCAGCCAGGGCTGCCCTGCTCAGCAGCATGGGTCTTGCACTGCAGAGCTGTACGTGGAGGTTTTGAGTTGGGCCAAGACTAACAGAAATCAAGAAGCGTCTTTCTTATCATGGAGATATTTTCTTCCTGACAACTCCATTTCTGTAAGTTATGCCCAGCATATTTCTGTAGGCTTGAGAACAAGTAATTCTTGGCTTTGATAATGCAAGTGGTAAGAAGGAGAGAAAAAATAGAAGCCAAAGAAGATGGGGTTTTGTGTGAAATCAGCTCAGATGGCACTCACATGGGGCGGGGAGACAGCTTAAGGGGAAGCTTCACACAAGTCCTACTGTGTACGATTTGGGATCACAGAACCAGTTAATGGGTCGGAATATGGTGGGGAGGACAATAATGACCTAGAGTGGCCCCTCTGTGGGCTAACTGCAGAGAAGACAGACCCAGGTGCCTCTCTCTAGTGGGTTGTCACTTTGCCCAGCTCTGACTGGAACAAGAGCCATATTTACCCATCTGGAAGAATGGGCAGACTGTTGTTTATGTGGATGGGGTATCAGAGAGTGTGAGAAGGGCTGTAAAAGAGCAGATGACTTCATGATCACTGCATGTTACGGCAGGAAAAACTTCATCTTGCGCATAGCGTGACTGGGGCCCAGCCCACTTCTCATCTTCCTTTAGAGAGAACTACTAGGGAATGTACTGGTGAGACCTGAGAGTTTTAGTACACAAAGATTAAGAAAGCTACGTGGATGAGGAACCTAGGAAAGCAGAAGCGACACTCCCTCCAAAAGAAAAAGGGAAACAAGCATTTATGCTAACCGCTGTAAGATTAGTGTTTTCCCCCTCTCTGGTCCTGGGAAGTCCAACACCTTTGCGCTGGGCTACACCCCCAGACCTTTTTAATTCTTTATGTCAAAACAGGGACTTGCTGAGTTGCTAAGTTGCCCAGGATGGGCTTGAACGTGCCATGCTCCTGCCCCAGACTCCCAGCGCGCTGGGATTACAGGCGTGTGCCACTATGCCCTGCTCGTGAGCTTCATTATGGTGCCACTACTGACACCCTGCATGGCAGGAAAGGGACAGAAGGGTGTGATGCTTAATTGGAAAAACCCGATGCTTAGTGATGTATCTGTCACCTACAGCCACCTACAAGCCATCCCAAAGCTAAAGGGCTAAAAATAAATCTGTGTTCTGTGCTCACGATTCTGGAGTGATGGCTTTGGCTGTTTTAGACTGTCACACCTGGGGTCTTCCATGCTGCTTCTGTCTTCTAGCAGGTGGATCTGGGGGTTCTGAGAGGAGCAGCCCCACATACCTGGCTGTGGGTTGAAGCTGTGGACCCGGCCTGTCTTTGTGGTTCTCATCACACGGAGTTTGGCCGGGGCCTATTTCTGGGATGGCCTCATAGTCTGAGGGGATGACCGTAGAACTGCCAGGCCTTTTGTGGCTAAAAACTTGAAGATTCCACCACATCCTGTCTGCTGCATTGTGTCAATCAAGTAAGTCCCAAGTCCAGCGGAGACTGAGGAGTGTGGACAGATGCCACCTTGGAATGAGAGATATGGGCAATGACAGTGCAAGGGGGCATGGGAGCCTGGGGAGAGGATTTTGTGTACATCTTTGCAAATAATTTATCACACACATAAAGCTGGGGAGGGAATGAGGGAATTGTGAGCAAGAGGATCACAAGGTGCATATTCACTAATACTGCGTCACTTGTCAACCACATTTGTAGGGATGAACAGTGAACATTCCCTTCTAAGGGAGGAAAAGATCACCTTAACATGTCAGTATACACCTGTTACCACATGGGAACACATATTGGTGGCTGTGTCACTGCAGAGATATTTAAAGGGTCTAATGAATTTTCAGACTTCCCAATAACGCTTACCTACAACTGTTTTTGATGATTTTTAAATAAGGATAATGAGACCGTAGAAGGGCTTTCTATTGCTCAGTGTGTTAAATATACAACCAGAATACATTTTGCTGACCATCTGTTTAAATTAGAATTGTAAGTGCACTTTCATATGGGCTGTCACTGTTATTGGAGAAATTAAACCAGATCAGTGAAATCTACAAATATTCCAAATGGAAATGACTTAACTAGAGAAAAGCATGGGCTACTTTGCAAGGGCTACTTTTTCTTCCAACAATTCGATTATTTCAAACTAAAATGAAGAATTTTAAAATAATGAAATTAAAATGAAGCATGTAATTAAAATGACGAAAAACATAACAAGGACAAAATTATGCTTTCCATACATTGTATGTAAGCCAAGCATGTTACATATGTTCACTGCATTGAATAACCTTAGTGTCAGGTAACACAACCGGTCTTTCACAGATGGAAAATCTGGAACTGACCAAGGCAAATGACCTGCTACGGTTCTCACTTAGGTAACTGGTTAGAAGGCCAGGATTCAGCTAGTTCCTTTCCAAAATTTATAGAGATGAGTATATATCATATGTATTAAGTCTATTTTAGCCTACTTTAAAAAAACCACAATCGTATGATAAGCACTTTTCAGTTACCACCATGACTTTGTAATTATCCTCTTTTAATATTTCTTTGATGTGTTGGTCCATAATCCAATTCACCCTGAGTGAGTTGTGTATATTAGGGCTCAGAACCGTGAATTTGATTCAATCTGCCTAAGTAACATTCTAGAGCTGGCTGTAATTATTTTTTTAAATGTGATGTTTGTGACTCATTTAGACCTTGTTATTCCTTTTTCTTTTGTCTTTTTCCTAGAAATGGTGTTTATTAACAAAATTTGACCTGCTTAGATAATTATAAGAAGGAAGTGCATGAAATTAGACAGACACTTCTCCACCTAACCCTTCTGCTCACAGCGCCCAGACACCTACTGTTTATTTCAAGAGTGGTTCTTTGCTCCTCGCTACCCGTTTATCTTGCAAAGTCACCAGGAGGGGTGAACAGATGTCACAGAGCAGCGCTGGAAGGCATTCAGATGCACGTCCCACCTCTAGCCAGCAGGTGTCTCCATTTCATTCACCCTCCCGGGCAGATTCCTCCTGAATGGGAAAACTCGGGAACAAAACCCAGGGATGAGAAGTTGTCCCTTTCACCACCTCCCACCAGCCTCCACCTGTCCCTTCCCTTCCTCGCCCCAGGTTTGCAGATTGGAGGCATCGAGACAGTCGGGACAGGGATGCCATGGGAGTTTAAACACATTCTTTACTTCAACAAATCTGTTTGCAAAGGAGGACCTGTGACTCCCCATCTCCCCAGAGCAGAAGCCTTTTCTCTTTAAATAGCACTGTACTCCCGACTAAGAGCTATGCCACTGAGTCATAACAATTAATTACACTCGGAGGTGAGAAGACAGGATTTAACGCTCTAACGCAATGTGAATTTAGGCTGTTATCTCATGCCGCTGCTATTTAAAACAAAGTCACTCTTCCAAGGAAGCGTCACGCCGAGGATGGCTTCAAAGCTTCGGTCTGAAGACTTCCCTGGCAACTGACTATTCCTGTTTTAGCTTCCGGAGGGGTTTGATATGTGCATTTGGATTTTCTAGATTTCTGTGATAGAGTGAGTCTCATTCCATTTGGGGATTGGATGTAAGAGGAGAAGGGGGCCGGGAAGGTGTGCTGTTTCCACCGGGACTTTTCTAGGTGACAGAGGTATGCAGGATGAGCTATTAGAAAAGGAAAATTGATTCACACGGAGATCACATCGGGTAGCACCCGAGGCGTGATTTGGGGAGGCGCGGCTGGGACCACAGCAAGTTCGCACGAGGGATTTATTGATCAGTTGGTCTGGAGCGAGGCTCAGCGCCCGGAGTTGGGGCAGAGGGGTGGTGGGAGGATCCCGTGGGCACCTGAGGAGGCAGGTCAGCCATTCGGAGGTGGTTTAGTGACTGCTAGGGGCTCCAAGGGACACTGAAGGTCCCGGGCTTGCCTGATGAATGACAGGACGCAGTGGCCACGCTGCCTAAAGTCTGTCTGATTCCGGATCAGGGCAGCTGTTAGGCCTCTCTTGCGTGGCTCTGGGAGCCGTGTGTGGCATGGATCGTGCCTTTCAGGAGCCTGGGGCTGTGAGGTCCCTGTCCCCCATCCCCCGTAGTCCTTCCATCCTGGAGGCTCCCCTGTGTTGTGTACTGCATCAGCCCCTCTGCACCCAGCTCGGCTGCTGCAGGCTCAGGCCCACAGGGCTGCCCTGCCTTCCCCGTGGCTGTGCTCACAGCAGTTAGGGGCAAGAACTCCTGCCCGGAAGGCATCTACCGGAGTGCCCGGCCTTCTAGGCCGTGATACGGACAGCTCACCCACATCCCAGGCCCTCACTCGCTCCATCCTCGCGGTGGGACTGGAACAGTTATCTTGCCAACCTGGCCTGCGAGGGGGAGAGCCAGGGTGCACAGGAGAGCGAACCCATCCACCCGGGCTGGTCAGCACCTCACGGAGCCTGCGGACCTGGGCTCCCCGCGTGGCTTCTCTGGGTTCTCAGCCCTGCAGTGGCAGGCGGGGGCCCAGGGCGTCTCGGGGCCTCGTACTGTCCACCTCGCCCAGGCAGAACCGCCCCCCAGCAGCCCCCTCTCCTCTCCAGACCCTTTCCTCGGCCCTTATAGGAAGCTGTCCTATTCCCTACTTCGCACTGCGGTCCGATTTTACTTTCTTCCCTGCATTTGTCACCACTGCCCACCGCGCCAGCGTTAGGTTGTTGCCCACAGCCTCACTCCCAAGGTGAGCTCAGGAGAAGAGCAGCACTTTTCCCCTCCACAATATGCTCAGAACCCTCATAGGACTGGAGCGTAATAGGTGCTCAGTTAACTCGGGTGGGAAGGCGTGTGGCATCTCCCCAGCACAGCGCCAGGCGCCAGGCACATCCCAGGCGCTTCCGAGATCCCAGCCCTGGAAGCCCGGACCTGTATGCTGGATTCCTCACCAAGCCACCTCCCTCTCAGTCCCCAGGCCCGTTCTCTCCCGCGGTCTGTCCCCTCCGCCGGACACCACGGGGGGGAAGGGGTGCCAGGGCTGCGGCCTCCGCGCGCCCCTCTGGCCGGGATCCGGGGGCCAGGGCTCTGCGCCCCCACCCCGCGGCCGGGAGCCCGCCCCGGGCATGCTCAGAGCGCGCAGGTCCGGGCGGGGCGCGGGGGTAGGGTGGGGTGGCGGAGGCGGGAGCGGCCCCGCCGCCGCCGTGCGCTCGCCGGGCCCGGGCGGAGCTGCGCAATCCTCGCAGCTGCGCCAGGACAGCGGCGCGGCCGTGCCCACAAGTTGCAGGCGGCTGAGCGCAGCGCCGCCGCCGCCGCCTCCTCCTCCGGCTCGCAGCCCTCCGCGCCCACCCGGCGGCATCCGGCGCCAGAACGCACGTCCCGCGGACCCTGACCCCAGATGTGAGCGCCGGATCGGCAGCTCCTCACCCCTCCCCGCGCGATCCACAGAGTCTAGCCAGCGTCTCCGCGGCCAGACCCCACGGCTGGAAGATGTGGCAGCCGGCCACGGAACGCCTGCAGGTAAGAGGCACCCTGGAGGCCGGGGGCCAGCCTGGAGGAGGAGGTGCCCGGCTGGCTGGGGGGGCTGAGGCGGCCCTGTGCCCACTTGCCAGCGTTTGCCCCGCAGGATCCTGCAGGATGCATGCATGGCAAGCCGGCGCTGTCAGCTCAGCTCAGCTCTGGCCCTGCGCCCCGGGACAGGGATGATGAGGTGAGGGGGGCAGGCTGCTTTGAGGCGGTACAACTTTTGGCCCCCAGGTATTTGTGTGCTGTTGACGTAAATCATGTTAGACTTTCAGAGTGGCAATTTTAGATTGCATTCCACTGACACAATTTACTGGTCTGGGGCTAAGATTTTTTTGAATCCAGATATCTCCCCTGGCCCCCTACTTCTGTCTCTGGGAAAGACAGAACAAATGATTTGTGAAAGCATCGATTTGCCAGTATAATTTGGATATGTCAAGCTTGGTTTGGCTTGGTCATGGTGTGCTACTTATGTTATTTTATTTTCCTGTTTCTCATTGGCTCTTCCTCTGCCCTGAATCCAGGCTCTTCTGGATGCTCCAAAGTCAGAAGTTAAGTTTAGCCAGAAGTGGCTGCACCCTGGGGCACCCCACTGGAAGTGTCACCCTGCTCTCTCCTCGGAACTGCCAGGCAGCCTGCCTTTGACTCGGGTGGTGATGCTAGGGAGTGGGGGAGGGGGTCATGATGAGAGGGGGTATTTTCCCAGGAAGATTCCTTTGGGCCATGACCACCCTGGCTGCAAGGTAGCGACCTATTGGTCGCAAATAGCGTCCCCAGAGGTAGCACCTATTCTCAAGGGAACCTGCAGGTAGACTGTAGGCAGGCTCAGGGTCACGTTGTTCCGTAGCAAACTTTGGAGAAATGCTTCAGGGGTTACAGCACCGTTGGAGGCTGCCCATGTCTGAGGACTTAGAGCATGAATCCAGGAGTCCTGGCTGGCCTGGGTGGTTTCTCAATGAACATTCCAAGCTCCTAACACAGTGCCTCTGTGCTAGGCAAGGCCAGGTTTGCCTACCAGTCCCTACTGAGGACTGACCTGCAGGGGGCGTTGCGTTTAGCTGGAGCAGATACTCAAACTCCTTTCCAAGACTCCCTGGGCCACGCTGTGTGGGGCTCATGTTCTCTTGAACAGAGCTTGACATACCAGGCCGTTTGCCTCGGGCCTCAAGCACTACAAACACAAACGCGAGCCAGGCGCTTTGGTGCAAGGTGATGCGGATGTGTGCTGGTGGTGGCCAGATACCTGTGGTATCCAGCTCCCCTGCAGTGCAAAGCACGCCTCTGATTGCAGCGAAGCAGAGTGACTGAGGGCAGGCGGTGATTTCCTGTGCGAGTGCAGATAGCAGCTGTTGCAGCGGAGAGGTCCTTACAGAGAAGGGGTCGCAGTCCCTTGAGAAGGTCTTAGGGCCTGGTGACTGCCTGTGAGGAGTTTGTAGGTGGTTTCCTGAACTCATTCCTGCTGCTGTCTCACTTACGGGTCCAGTTTGCTCTGGAGCTCGTGATCCTTGGCAGGCAGAATCCTGGCTCCCAGCCCCCAGGGTGATGGTTCCTAGGCTGAATGTCTCCCCCCTCTTCCGTGAAATGTGCACATGTGTGTTTTGGCGTGGGCCTGGTGTATTACAGTTTGCGTTCGCAATGTGTTTGTTTTGTTTCAGGGTGCCATGTTGGAGGAGCTGGGGCTTTAGCTTTTTGAAAACTCCAGTAAGTAGGGCTTACTACTGAGATTCAGTCACCCTTGGAAGGTTCCTACCGACACTGGGCTCTCCTGCATGTCTCCAAATTTAAATCAGTCAGGGAACCCGTTTCTTCTGCTAAAACACATTTTGAGGCTTGAGATTATAAAAGTGAGCCAAAGGCGGGGAAAAGATCCTCATGGCTTCTTCCCAAACAGCCACTAGACTCTGTGAAAACACAGTTTGTGTGTTTTTACTTTTTTTTTTTTTGCTTCTGGGGGACTTTTTGCTGTGGAGGGTGAGGTGCTGACTGAGCTGCTTGTAATAATATTTTATTTACGTTCCTTGTGGTTTTTCCGTGTGGTTGTCACACACAGTCTCTGTTTGCTGCCCGGGATATTTTTTCTTCCTCTTTTTACCCTGAAGGATCAATCAGATAGCAGTGTGCATTTCCAATTCCTCCGTGCCGGGTCCCTGTGTCTGGTGCCCAGGCCACGATCAGTGCTGGATGGGAGAATAGACCGCAACTCCTAGGAGAATCTTAAGCCCCACCCTCCTCCTGCAACTCTTTCCGACCTCATTAATTTTTTTCTTATTAATTTTTATTATAAACATTTTAATTGAGGTGAGCTCGAGTGAAGAAAATGCTTCAAGGAAATATTCCCAGAGCATCCTAGTAAGACCAAGGATTCAAGGGATTGTAGAAATAGCTAGAAAACAAAAAAGGCAAGGAAAGAAAGGAACCACATCCTTTCCTAACGGACCAGGTCAGTTCCTTTCAGATGAGTTCCACGGGCCTGGGATTGCAACACAGCTCTGCTTCTGCCCGACCTCACGGTCACCCTCTGAGTGTCTTTTGAGTGTGACAGCCAGTTCCCACGCTCGGGAAATGGTATGTGTGATCAGATTTGATGATCATTATGCATGTTTGGGAGACAGAAACTGATGCCGATGTTTTCTGACTTGAGGTTTAGTTCTTTGACCCAAATCCAGCACGGGGAAGGGACCTGTTGCCCTGAGCAGAGCTGAGCTGGGTAATTTCTCATTCAGTCCCAGGAGCTGCGGCCACTTCAGCTGCTCCCTTGAATGTTAAAACTTGGGTTGCGTCGGTCCTAGCCCTCGCTGGGAGCTTCTGCCGTTAAAATGTAGTAAGATCAAAAAGAATGTGAAGACTTAAATCACCACCCCAACTTTTAAAAATGTAAATATGAATTCCTCCCTTTCGCACCTTCTCCTCGGCACTGCAGAATTTATTTCTTTTCTTCTTTTCTTTTCTTTTTTTTTTGTGTGTGTGTGTGCAAGGACTCTGGAGAGTTATATGTTTTTAAAGAAGCAGATTTGAAACAGGCTCTTTTCAGACAAGTGAAGGGGATTTTTCAGTAGAAAAAGACTTTTTTTGATAGAGATTCCTTCTGGTCTTGATATTTTAAAATATGCATGAATTTCCTAATTAATTGTTATTTTGGGTGGACCGAGGTAAGCACCAAATATCTTCAGTAAGCTACTAGATCCTTTTTCTCGAGGCCAAGAAAGAAGAAGAACAGGAAAACAAAACAGGTAGAGTTCATAATGAAGGAAATCAGCACTTCCTTAGTGGTATGTTTGTTAAGAGGTTGGCGTAGACCTGGTGGTGGGGATGTATGAGAAATACAGTGTAGCAAATTCTAATCATGGATGAGCCTGTATACACCCTTCTTTTTCAGGAGGCAATCTGCAAAGGTTCTAATTTAATCATTTGCCTGCCTTTCTCAGTATTATGATTTTTCCTCTGGCAGATCCAGAAAATGTAAAACATTTTATCCTTGAGGCTGGCTTTTGGTTCCTCCTCCAGGACTGTGTCCCTCCCCACCCCACCCTTTCTTCCCCCTCCTCTTCTTCCTCATCCTTTTCCTCTTCTTCTTCCTCCTTCTCCTCCTCCTCTCTCCTTCTAAAGCCAGTGGCCATGCATTGGCATTTCACAAAGAGTGCAAAAGGAGGAAACATAGGATGACAATCATCTCTTGAGGACTTTTCTCTTGTCTTTTTTAAATGTTTGGCTGATGAAGAGGCTGAGGCTCTGAAGTGTTAATTTGAAGGACTTTAGAGGCGAGGGTGCTTTCCCGGCTTGCCTTTGCCCTGTCTTGTCCTATCTAGTAGATTCAGAGTGTGGATTGTTCTAGATTCTCCTCTCTGTTATTAAGCCAGGTTCGCTGGTCCCCTGAGAGTGAGACTGAAGAACCCTCTAACACATCAACTGGAGACCTTTAGAGGTGGCTCATCGGGCAGAGAGGAGACTGGGAAATCTGATGCATTTCCAGGGATACCCAACCCACAGGAGGGATACAGGGGCAGACCTGGGGGCTACCAATGCTCCTTATGGAGCGTGTTCCATGTGTGACTCGGTACTGAGGAGCTGTGGTTGAGTCATCTAGCTCTCTTACATGCCACGACCATTTGTTATCCCTACTGGAGAGATAAAGAAACCCGAGGCCACACAGTTGAAGTGATTAGGCCAGCAGCAAGGAATGAGCCGAGTCAGAATTTGACCTCAGTGGTCTGGCACCAAGTCTTCCTTCCTCACCACCTCACTGTCATGAGGAAGGATGACACGAAATGGGATATGATGCTCTGCATTGGTGCTGTGGCCCTGAGCACATGGGATGAGAACAGTGGCCATCTCTTCCGGCAAGGGAGGTAGCTGTCAGATTTCTTATTGAAGCACATTTCATGCTGAGCCTATCAATCCTATGGATCATACAGAGGTGCAGCGTAGTTGAGATCCCCTTTCACTGGAGCACACGGCATTTATCCCAACTGCAGACCACGGAAGGTGTCAGGAAGGTGGTAATCAAGCTTCATCAGGTCTGATCATCCCAAGTTCAGGGAAGCCATGGTGTTGAGGGCAGGCTGGAGAACTCTAAAAGGAACTTAGAAGGAAGTGACACCCCTTCCAACCAAAGCACGAGCTTCCAACTCATCCATTCACGGCTTTTGTGTCTTCTCAGCGCTTCCCTTTGAGCAGGCACCAAGTCCTGGGCCTTATGGTTTGTAACAAATACTTGGAGTTATCCTTAACTTGCGGCCTTAGTCTCACTGCCTTACATCATTGAATTTTTCTCCAGGTTTGTCAGCAAAATCTCAACCAAGTGACTTGCAAAATGCTAGCTTTGGAGAAAACTCTGCCCCTTGGTTACCGTTGCCTAACGGTTATTTCTTGTTGACTGTACTGACTTATCTGCCAGAGTTCGGCCACTTTTGCATTTTGTTTGATGTTCCGGGTCCGGCCACTTTTGCATTTTGTTTGATGTTCCAGATTAGCTCTCTCCTCCCCTCCCTGCACACAGATTTCAGGCTGCTGTGTAAACTGGGCCTGGCGAGAGTCCGGTAGAGTCAGTCTTTTAGCCCCGAAGCTACTGGAGATCAGGCTGCCGTCTACAGAAATGTTTCACTCTATGAATAGCAGCGATCCCGGGGCTCCTAGGTGGTCAGCAAATAAAACCAGCCCAGAAACACTCAATGACTGCAGTGTGCTTTCTCAAAGTCCCCAGTGGGCACAAACCTAAGAGGGGGCTTTATGTAAGTAGAGCCAGGAGAAATAGTCGCGGCATTTATTCAGAGACTTCCTTAAAGTCCTGTGGAATTGGTTTACTATCATTGTATGTTAGTGAAAACACAAATTTTGATCCCAATTTAGCTGCTAATTAGTGATCAGGCATCCCAGTACATTAGTAGGTTCAGAGTTAAGCCCACTGAGGCTTAGCTCTGATAAGGGAAGTTCCAGTAAACACCTTACTTACTTACTAGTAGGTCTTTTCCAGAATTGAGTGTCACTTGGTTAAAAAATAACTAAAGAGCAAATCTGTCCCTTCATAAATAATTTTAACTCCATTGCTTATGGGCCATGTGTCAGTATAGTTTTGTAACTTCTCTGAACTTTGCTTTCCCCGTTTTTAAAACAGAGATGACCACTTTGCAGAGATCTGGATACACGCCAGTGCTCCTTACATGGAAGCACGCTGGTCCCATTAGGGACAGAGAGCTTTGGGCTCCCATCTGAGCTCCTGCATTCTCTCCCATGCATCTTTGCTGTGCATCTCCTAGGTCCCAAGTAGCAGGCTGGATCTAGGAGGGTGGGAGGTGCTTCTTGAGAAAAAAGGGCAATCTTGTAAATTTAGAGGATGCCCAGTCTTGTTTCAAATTGGGTTTAATATTTTATTTCCTGGTGTGATGACAGTTTTCCTCATTTCTGTCTACCATGGAGAAGAAGCCTGACTGAGCTACATGAGCCAGCCTGTGTGTTACTGGTGGACTCAACGGACTTGTCTTTTTCTCTTCACTGGGCTCGTCTCTGTTCACTCTTAGGAGGAGGCATAGCTGGGCGTGGTGGTGCATACCTGTAATCCCAGCACTCTGGGAGGCTGAGGCAAGAAGATCACAAATTCAAGTCCAGCCTGGAGGATTTATCTACTTAGGGAGACCCTGTTTCAAATAAAAAATAAACAAAAGGGCTGGAGATATAGCTCAGTGCACAGACCCTGGGCTTTATGTCCAGTAACACACACAGGCACACACACACATGCACGCACACAGAAGATGCCACCCACTGAATATAATTACCTTTCCAATTAACGGCGAGAGGACCTTCAGCGTGGAGCTCTGAATGAGTCACAAAGCGCATGTGATAGTGAGCTGGGTGGTGAGGTGGGCTGAGGCTGGGCGTCAACACTCTGTGACCTTGATCACTTGGGGTTCCGTTTTGGAGAATCTGGGCAGTGTCATCCTGGGAGTGGTCTGTGCTGCAGAGGTAGCCGGCACTTCCTTAGTTCCTGCCCCAGGGTCAGGATGTGGGCTCAGCTTTCTCATCTTAATGCCCAAGGAGGAAGTCGCATAGAAGGTGACTCTCAAGAAGTGAAGTGAATGCCATGGGGTCGACAGCCTGTGGCTCCAAAAGAAAGTTTAGGTCAGTTAAATCATTCTAGAAACCACCCAGTAGCAGTTGCTCCCAATTACCCACAGCTGGAAGGCCACGTGGTCTCCAGCTCTTCTCAGTGACATTGGTGTCCCCAAGGCTGCTGTGGCCCAGGTCTTGCAGGCAGTGTTTCCTTACATTCCAGAGGTGCAGACTCCTATGCGCTCTTTTGCCAGGGGTTTTATTGCTGATTTTTACTTTTCTTGCCAACTTCCATTTCAGGGAGAGAGAAGAACAAGAAATATTAACTAGCATTCATTACACGCTTATATTTGTAGTACTACTAGTATTAATAATAATAATGATAGCGGCCAATGTTTACCTAACATTTATGATGTTCCTGGCACTAATTTGTCCCTCCAGCAGCCCTGGGAGGTAGAGCTGGGGCTCACACCCAGCTCCCTGGCTGCAGGGGCCTCGCTCTGAAACACTGCACCTTTTGTGTCCTGTAGCAGGGGTTTTGGTTTATGTGGAGAGCAGAGTCTGTCCTAAAGGTCTAGGTTTTAAGATTTTGTCCTTAGAACAATCCCGTTGTCCATGTCCCTGGGTAGCAGCGGGGCTCTGTGATTTGCTTCTTTTCAGCCAGGAAATATTTCAGTGGGTGAAAGAGTATATTGCAAAATAACATACTGGCCAGCATAATAGGATTTTTGGGTTGGTACTTGTATCTGGCTTAGTGTTTTTTTCATTTGGAAGCTATAAATTATTTTTATGAAGAACCTATTCTTATTTTGGAATTCGCTTTTAAAACAAAAATAAGTATCTTTGGGACTCAGAATACTTGCTAAGCTGGGCCAGTCGTTCAGATTTGGGGCTACTGTACCCTTGTGCACTGCGGCCATGGTGGTTGCATTAGTGCTGAGCAACTCTTTCAGCTCTTGCTTCTGAGAGGCAGCAGGTACTCAGTTTTAAACCACTGTCTGACTTCTCATCTCTCCCTGGTGTGCCTGGGAACAGCAGGGGCGGGGAGAGTTAGGAGAAAGGGACCTCAGGTCATTACTGTCATCAAGGCGCAATCTACGCTGATTCGTTCATGACCGGCCCTCGGCCACAGCTGCTCTGTGACTGCAAGCTGAGGAAGCCACCAGGTTCCACAGCCACCATGAACTTTGCAGCCTTGGCATCGAGAATGGTCCTGCTTCTCCTCGGTGTGAGCAGCTGTCTCGTGTCCTGCCTACCTGTCCTGTGGGACAGTGGCCCCTTCCTGAGTTCTTGGAGGTTGTGAGCTGAGGGGCCTGGTCCTGATGGGCAGCTGCTTTGCTTTTGGACTTAAATTCTTGGTAGCTCAGTTTATTTACTGTCTAGGGCTTCCTCGAGCTGTTCCACAGGCTGTGGGCGCAAGTAACAGATGTATTGTCCCACTGTTCTGGAGGCCGGACGTCCAAGGGCAAGGGGTGGGCAGGATTGGGAAATGCAGTGCTGCATTTGCTTCATGCTGTGGCTGCTATTTTATTCTTGATTGGGTTAAAAATTACAGAACAGCATCTGCTTAGAGTAACAAATCAGACAGTTTAAAAGTAGGTGAATAAATAAGTAAGAAGTCTTGGGTCTTACCTCATTCCCAGCTCTACCCGGATGGAAATCCATGTGATCGTCACATGATCTAGTTAGTGGTTAGGTCTCCACAATTTCCCCTGGGCTTTTGTAAACATGCAAATATATAAATGCATATTTTAGTTTTTCTCATGCATTTCAACTCTTCAAGTTTCCCCCCCACTTTACAGGGTTTCATGGGTGCCATTTCTGAACAATAATTATACATGTAGTTCTAGCTCCTTCTGTTTAGTACTTGCATGAAGTTTTGTGGCAGAGTTAGACTTTGATTTATTTAATCACTGCTCTATGAAGGAGTATTTGGATTTTGTCCACATTCTTTTGTTTTTCCCCTGTGTGTATATCTTTACATTCTTGTGCTTAAGTTTCTTTAGATTGAACTGCCAAGAATGGCCAAGTCAAAGAATATGCATGGCCTAACTGTAGCTGTCAGTGAAGATTTTTTTTGCGCATTCTGCTTTTAATCAGAACCTTTATGCGATTTTGATAATGGTACAAAGATGGTGATTCACTGGCATCATAGTCTGCTTGACACACTACAACAAAATCACATAGACTGGGTGGCTTATAAACAATAGAAACTTATTCTCCCAGTGCTGGGAGAGTGGGGAGTCCAATATTGGGGTTCTAGAAGATTCGTTGTCTTATGAGGGCCTGTTTTCTAGTTTAGAGAAATAGAACTTTCTTGCAGGGTCCTTGTATGGAGCAGAGGGTGGACAAGCTCCCTTTGGCATGTTGTATAAGGGCGCTACTTTCATTCATAAGGGTGCGATCCTCATGACCTAATCACTTCCCCAAAGACTTCAGTGCATAATACTGTCACCTCGGGGGTTAAGATTTAAATTCATAAATTTTGAAAGGGACCATAAACATTCAGAGCATAGCAACTGGAGAAAGAATAATAGTGTTTTCCACAGACAGTGCTAATTGGATATCCATGTGCAAAGCAACAGTCGTGGTATCAACAAACACCAAATAAAGATCTTACAGTTTTTCAACTTTACAGTAGTGTGAAAGCATAAGTATACAACCACTGTTTTTTACCTTCAGGATGGTACTCAATAAGTTATGAAATATTCAGTACTTTATTACAAAGCAGGCATTGTGTTAGATGATTTTGCCCAACTATTGGCTAATGTAAATATCTGAGCATATTCAAGGAAGGCGAGGCTGAGCCATGCTGTTTGGTAGGTTAGGTGTATTAAATGCATTGTTGGAGTAGAAAATTTTCAATTTATGATGAGTTTATGAGAACATAAGCCATTATAAGTCAACGTATGTCTGTAATTTATCCATACCTCATGCTGTATACAAAAATTAACCAAAAATGGGTCAGAGGTTTAAGGTTAAAGTTAGCATAACTTTTACCATATTTTTTCAATTGCACCCCATAGGCTGGGAGAAAATACTTGTAACTCACATGTATAATAAATGATTTGGCTCCAGTATCATAAAGAAGTCAAAATGCAATAAGAAGATAAACATCCCATTCTAAAAAAAGGGGAGGGCAAATAATTTCAATGAAGAAAAATGCAGTACATGGATGGAAAATAAGCACATGACAAGATGTTCCATGTCCTTAGGAAAACCACCGTGAGATATTACTGTACAACTGTTAGAATAGTTAGCATTACTGAGGCTGTGACCAGCCAGGATGTGCGGCAGTACCCAGAATGGCCAATAGAGCGCTGGACTTCTGTCCTAACCCTATTCACCGCAGAGGTGAGGGGGAGAAGAATGGACTGAGGGGAGGGAAGCAGAGGTTCAGGAAGGCCCGGAACAGGTCGAGGAGGGTGAGGGAGCACATCCACAAAAGGAAGACATGGAAGCGTGGAAGGTGTCACACAAGCACCGAGCGTCCTCCCTGGCACAGATGTGGCCCCACAAAAGTTGGCTGTCAGCTTTCACATGCAGACTCTGGTTGCCGGTGTGTTAGTACTTTGAGCAAAGCCATCGCCTACTCGCGCCTACTCGGGTGCTGAGTGCTGTGTGGATTTCCTGATTCTGCACAAGCAACTGTGTCCTTCAGGTACCAAGTATGGAACCTGCAGGGTAATAAAAGCAGATCCAAAGCTCTGGGTTGAGCAGCTGGGGGTGACTGGCTGATGGGAATATTTCTGTAGCTGCAGATCATGTTGTGTGAAACCCATGTGAAATCAGAATCCTATGGACACATGTCTTGACTACTCCATTTACTAGGAGTTTTTACAGGGCCTCTGTTTTGTATTTTGCATGTGTATCTTCTAAATTTAAAAATGGGCATAATCACATTACCTCCTGGCTATTGCGAATGTTAGTTGAGGTATATGGACTGCAAAAAACTTAGCGTATTTATTGTCTGGCACATCTTTGGGAGTCAGTAAATCCTAACTCCTTCCCCTACTTCGATCCCAAGGTAAACTGGAAACAGAAGCATGCATGGAACTTTAGACTCATGTGAACAGTGCAGGTCTGGTGTTTCCCAAATTCTGCTCCAAAGAGCCCGGGTTTAGCGGGAGGCTTTTAAAGAGTCTTGTGCAAAGCGTTCAGGTTTTAATTACCGTTGGGAAGCCTGAGGTGAAGCAAAGTGAGTCTGGTTATTTAGTGCAGAGCTTTGGGCAGCCTTGAAGATGCCAGGGCCTCGAAGGTTTCCAAGTGGGGGAGATGATGGTCTTCGCCCCTGTATGAAGGGGTGCTCCACAGCGTGGGGTGCTTCGCCGCAGAGCTGGAACTCCTTTAGGTGACCAACTGTGGGCCTGAGGTTTGGGTTGGCTTTACAGAAATGTTTCCATTGGCTCCTTTGGGGTCTATAAAACCTTACAAATTAGTTTCCAGGATTTAAAAATTAGAGGAATGCAAAAGGGAAACCGGACTTGGTGATTTTCTCAAAAAATGGGAGGGTCAGACCAGAGGTCTGGATTCACAGATAGTGACCCCTGAGCAGCCTCTGTCTCACCTGGACAGGACAGATGTGGGGTCCCATGTGTCCCAGGTCTGACTTGGCAGGTTCCAAGCCTGCTGGTCCCTGTGGTCCCTGAGTTGGGGTCCTGATTTGGCTCAGCTACTTGTTTGTCCAACCCGGGAACTAAACTCTAAGTTCACTTAGTGTTCGAATGAGGACCTCTCCTTGGTTCCCGGCCCTGAAAGGGCACAGACAATGGGAGTGGAGATGCACACCTGTAATCCCAGCTGCTTGGGAGGCTGAGGCAGAAGGATGGTGAGCTCCAACCCAGCCTGGGCAACCCTTTCTCAAAATGCAAAAAGCCAAACGGGCTAAAGATGTAGCTCAGTGCAGAGACCCTTGGTTCTGGTCCCTAATTCTGGGGGGAAAAGTGATAAGATTCTGTCTAGTACCATTCATAGCTCTCTAACCACGGCTGTGGTTGCCCACTTTTAGGCTCCTGGAGGCCACTTCCTCTCTCTCTTGGGGACCTGAGTACTGGATTTTGTGTGGTTAGAATGGGGGATGGACGGCCCTTCTTTCCTGGACACACAGAAGCACAGGACCAGGAAGTGCCCCTGCCCACCCTAGTTTCTAACCTAGAGCACCTGGGTGGCTTCCTGGCTGAAGTGGGGGCTCCTCCTACTGTCCACTAAATGAACATCTCAGTTTCCTGCATCTCTTACACCAGGCAGTTTGAGCATCGTAGTTCCATGGTGTTGGGTCCTTTGGGGGATTAACACTGTCATACATTGGAACAGATCATTCCAGAAAGGGAGCGGGTTGAGAAGGTTCGAAAGGGCTTTTAATTGAGTAGATTTCAACATTTTCCTCATGGATTATC
This sequence comes from Dolichotis patagonum, assembly GCA_004027295.1. NCBI lineage: Eukaryota > Metazoa > Chordata > Mammalia > Rodentia > Caviidae > Dolichotis > Dolichotis patagonum. The sequence continues at coordinate 99,341 of PVJX010001760.1, read as the reverse complement.
AGCTTAGTACAAACTGTTTAAATGCTGTTTCAAGCCTGGCATGGCGGCTTATGCCTGTAATCCCAGCATTCAGGAGGCTGAGGCAGGAGGATCACTACAAGTTCAGACCAGTCTCAGCTACATAGCGAGTTTCAGGTCAGCCAGAAATGCACAAGGAGACCTTGTGTCAAAAAAATAGAAATGTTTCCTTGTTTCAGAAAATAGAAAATATCCACTTAATATTTAGAGAATCCTGTTTCCACCCCAAATCACTCAAAAGCACTTTGTGGATGTGCTCTGGTCATCTGGCCAGCAGACCTGCCCCTCCTGTCCACTTCCCAGGTCTGTCCCTTCTTACCCCTTCCCATTTCCTGCAGTGCTGTAGGATTCTGGCCATTTTTAGCAGGCAGGGTACTTGGAACTAAGTCACACAGTGGCTTGAGCTAGAAACCAGTGTATCAGGCCTCTCACCCTCAACTCATCTTTTGTTTCCCGAAAACACAGACGATAGGCACCCCTGCTCCCCAAGGCTCTCATGGTCCATCTGAAATGGACAAGGTGTCGAAGTACAGGTCTGGAGGAGTTGCCTGTGATGCCTCCATTTGACTCTCCTCCAATAAAACTTTATTGATAAACTGTTCACAAATTTATTGTACATAATAATCAGAGTCAGATACAGCTCACTTGCTCTTCCTATTTATATCTCTATCTATCTATCTATCTATCATCTCTCATTTCTGTATCATTTTTCTTTCTTTCTTATGTTTTCCCATAGCATCTTTTAAAACCAGAAATTCACCTGCGATAGTTATGCTGCTTGTGTTTATTGATGTGGTGTTGGGAAAAGGAAAAGAATTCTGTTGCTGATATGGTACAAAAGTTCTGGTCAATCTACAAACTCAAAAAAGTAGAATCTATGAACTCAAAAAAAGTGTAGATTCACATGAGAGCCCCGTATAGTTCTGAAGAGGTTAGCTTTTGGTGAGTTAAGGAACAACTGATAATATTTTCAACCACCTCTCAATAAAAGGTAAAATAACCATCAAGTCAAGACTAAAGTTAAATCTCTCAACACCAATATATCATGAAAGAGGGGGTTTATTGGTATTTGAAAACAAACTAAAGTGATAGTGAAGGTTATAGCGGTGCCTGAAATTCCCAGCTCTGAGTTTCCTGGCTGCCCAGGTGAGAACAGAAACCTGATGAGTTGGTTCATCCTACTGCCAACTTATTTGGAGCCCTAAACTTTTTAAATAAGACCCTGGGATGTGTCATTGTGGATCTTGGACGGGATGCTGTAACACAGAATCTTGGGTAATAGTATTCATTGTACTTTTTGCCAAAGTTGTCCCTAGAAGTTGAAAAAATGAACAATTCAGTGGGAGTGCTAAGGCTTCGTATAGATGTCGAAGAGGACACCTGTGGGTTTTTTGACTCAGCTTCCTCTCCCGTCTCCTGGTAACGCAGCCTGGTTTGGCTCTGCAGAATGTTTTTCCTCCTACTCCAGTTAGGGAGTCCATTCACTCTGGGGGAGCAGAGTCTCGCCGTGGGGCCAATGGGTGCTTCAAACTAGACTAACTAGGCATGTTCTTCTCAGAGTTGGATTACCGAGTCCCGGACACAGAAGCCAAAGCGTCTCGGGCTGATATTCTTCCAGCCACTTTCTGAAGATCGTTCATAGACAGCAGTTGGTAGCTGCTCCATTCTTCTTCCTTCGGAGCTTGGTCCTTCTGCTCTGCAACCTGACGTGTGTGTGTGTGTGTGTGTGCGCGTATGGATCTGTACATGGATGTGTATGTGTGTATATATATTATATACGTGTGTATGGATATGTTTATGATTGTGTATGTGTGTATATATTGTGTGTATGTGTTTGAATATGTACATGAATGTTATGTGTGTATATGTATATTGTATGTGCATATGTGTGCATGTGTATATGTTCATGAATGTGCATGCATGTATGTATATATATATAATATGTGTACATATTTCTAAGTGAGCTGGAGTTGGTGTCTGTTACTTTCATTCATAAACTTCTGATTGACTTACAGATTTTCCCCTTGAACCATTGATGTTTACTCTTCAGTTTTGTTTCACAGAAGATGATATGTGGAGTTGAGCCTGTGTGTAGGGAAAAGTGAAGGGACCATGCTAGAAAACATTCTCGAATCCCAGAAACCCACACATGCACACGTACCCTTTTATGAGTACACTTTCCTTGTAAAAAGTGTGCATGCTCACCTAGAAGCTGAAGAAAAGATGTGAAGAATCCCCTCCACCAGGCCCCCAGAATTTCTTTTATGCCCAAATCTTTCCTATATTACATGACTTTGAATGAAGATCGTCCTGCGTATACCCTAGTGCTGGACCGTGACATCTACATTCTGGGCCATCTTTTGGAGAAAGATTTTTGTTCATATTCATCAGGGTGTAGCCCTACTTGGCAACTGCTATAAATTTTAAGGTTTTTATAACTTGGATGCTGCTTTTACCTTGCTGCCAAATCTCTGCAACCAAAAATATGGAGTGTTGTTTTAAGTAATGATGCTTTTACTATATCCAACACAAACAAAGTGATTTTGGTGACATTATACAATGAATTCTTCTTGTTTCTCAGTCTGGAATGGAAATGGTGTTAGAGATTCAAACAGCTGTTTGGGCCAAACTAATGAAAGAAAGAAAGAAAGAAAGAAAGAAAGAAAGAAGACTTGGTCTCAGGCCATCTAAACTTTCTTCTTGAGAATCATTGTAGGTGTTGGTTAGAAATATGAATAGCTTTGCAAGTTCACTCTAGGACAATGTAGATTCTTTAAAACAGAAAGTTGAATACTACTATCTTTGACTACTATCTTTGACAGTCCTGACCTTCTGGGTAGAGAATGTAGCTTCCCAGGCTTCAAGACCTAGTTTGCTTACTTTGATTTAACTTAAGGCAAAAATCTCCAAAGCAAAGCTCTCTAGATCCAGGAGTGGTCACCTGGCATCAGTCAGCTTAGCACCCCCATCCCCTGCATTTTCTACCAGCTGGATTCTTTGCCAACATGTAAATCCAGGGACACACTCTACAACCAAAGCAAATTCAAATTAGTATTTCCCTGGTGGGACTATTCCTGGGGAGATTACGGATAAATATTCAGGTATAGAGCACAGTCAGTGTCTGTTTCAGGGAGCTGATAGACTGTCTCAGAGATCTGGCTCAGTGGTTCTCTGAAAGTAAGGTGGTCTTAGTAATGAAGAATAAATCAGTTTTAAAAATCTGCTAATTTGCATTTGCTTCCCTCTGCTGTGTTAATGGTGAATAGTGCAGGCTCTTTGATGATCTCTTCACTAATTCAGAGAATTAGTGTTTTTCTTCATAAAGTAATTTATTGCCTTCACCACAAGAGGGTGACCCATGAGGTATGATTTCACTCTGAACCAGAGGGCATAGATGTTCTAGAAGGTACCTAAGAGCAGGGCACATACTCAGTGAAAAGACAAGAGTGTTCCAGAAATAAAAGTTAATTTGCATTTATAGGGATCCAGTTTGTCTGTAAGGCGGAATCGCTCTGTGATTTACCTCATCTTTGTGCATCCACCTCTTGACTCTCCCTTTTTTGGTTTTGCTCTTTCCCTCCTCTTTTTCTCATGAGTAATGAGTGTAAAGTTCTTTCCAGTCCTGAATTTCTTTGAGCTCTCTTGCTAACTGCTGAGCCTTAGAGACATTTTTAATAGCCTTCCTAAGGGATGATCCATCCTCTTCCCATCTTCCCCTTCCAGCAGCCAACCATGTGACCCCAGTGGGCTGGGAGTCACAACTGAGTGGAACAAAATCAAATTTGATATTGCTTCAGAACCATTATCTCCCCCCCTTTCTTCCTTTTCCTTTTCTTTTTCTTTCTTGTTTTCCTTATAGTTAAGAAGGCATTATCTTTGCCATTCTTTAAATTATAGGTGAAGGGGATAAATAGATTCATTTTGATTCAAGGACTTGGATAAATTGATATATTTTTAATTTCTTGTAACATTCTGAAACTCTACTTTGAAACTGAGGAGATGCCCATGTTTATTAAGTAGTGGATTTTTTTAATCTTCATAATTTCAATCACTGGCCTTAAATAGGAAATTTGATTTTGATTTGAATTGTTAATACACATTAGTAGATAAGAAAAAGTATCATAGAGCAATTATTTTTCATCTCTTGTATTTCTTTGTGCATATCTGACTCTAGGTAGCATGACAATTTCAGAAATGTTAACATTAGTTTTTTCTCGCATTCTAAATAGAAATAGGAGCCTGATTCAGAAGTGTAAAGCTAGGTTAAGGTTGGCTTCAGCAGAAGGCAAAGTCCTGGCTGTGTTAGAGTCCATCCTCTTGGCAGTGAAATACATTCAGCTAAAGTGCTCTTGTTATTGATTTATTTATTCTTAATGAATAGATCGCGGAACTCAAAAGGGTCCTGGAATTATGTTAAGATATCTGCTGACCTTCTGTTTTATGCATTTCCTATAGACTGAGAAAAATATACTTTATGATATGTCAACTGCTTTTCAAATCCTGGATGCTTTATTAAAAGAAGTATATATTGGAAGTCATTGATTCACAGTGGCATTAATACTTCATGCATATTTTTAATCAGTGAGTGCCGAAATCTTACATGAGGGTCAGTGACATTTTGAATTTTAAAAGGATTGTGGTTATAGTACTTGAGAGACTTGGGTTCCATCTAACTGATTAGTGCAGATTACTGGCGTGGAAGTACACTGACTTTGATTGAATTTGTCACATGCTTCTTATGTATACTTCTTTAATTATTTTAAAAACATGCTTTCTGACTTTTTGCTGTGAGGTGAGGAGCCAAGTTGGGTTCTGAGGAGAGAATCTGGGAGTGGTCCTTGTGCTCAAGAGGGTTTTAGTCTGTTAACTATGAAGTAGATTATTCTTATCATAGAGGAAACTTGCTTGCTAAGATTAGGTGGTAATGAAGCCAGGACCGTCATCATCATGGCTTCAGTTATTAGGAAAAGAAGGGTTTGCCACCAGCCCACCTAGGAGGAGCCTCATGCCACAGAGATGGCCATTGTCTTACATGGCCATATATTTGGCTGGGAGAGCAAATATTTTAGCTGGATGCCTCTTCGCTGCCACTGAATCACAGGTCTGTTACTAAGAACAAAGGGAAAAATGGTGAGCATCCCTTCCAGTAGTGCTGGGTGCAAAACAACGGCAGATGTGAAAGTTACTCTATCCCAAGACACTGCGAGTTTGTTTATTTGTTTTAGAACCTTTCAGTTTTCTCTCTGTGGCTTGGAGCAATAATGATGAAGTCAACAGAGTGCTCTGATTAGAACAATCCATCCATTGTCTCCGTCTGATTTGAGAGTGGATGACTTTCTAGCCTCTTTTTATTTTCCCAAGCACTTTATCCAATGGCGTGTGTTGAGAATTGCTGGGAGTACTAAGAAAGGAAGATTGTTTTTTCATTCAAAAAACTGAGTAGTACTCCGAAGTTTAGAATCTGTATATTTGTTTGGATAGACACTGTGGTTGTTGAATTTCTTCGGGAAAATGTCATTCAGTGTATGTCTCGTCCTTTTATTTCTCTTTTTTTTTTTTGGAATCCTTCGCACACTGGATGTGAGAAGAATGTATGGAACAAGGCCAGATGAACCAAAATGCTAGTGGTTAGGTGGAGCCATGCCCCATCCGCCTTCTCTGGCTGGTGCTTATAAAGAGGCCTCTGAGCTGGTGCTTTAATTCAGCCCCAGGTACCGTTTTCTCTCTCTCCACCCTCCTACGGCTGGCGGACCTTTTGCACTGGTGAGTGTTTTGACACTTGATGCCTTTGCTAGTGTTATTTCCTTAGTCTGAAATATCCATTCCCATTACTGGCCTGCTCAGCTTGGCAGATCACAGCAGACAAAGTCGCCTCACTTCTACTAAAGTCTCCCTCTGTCTACAGTCACAGTGAGTCACCCCCTTTCTTGTGAGAACCAATAATCAGTTCTTCAGTCTCAGTTATACCTCTCAGCTCATTCTGGGTTTTCTTTTTATTAGAATTATCTCTGGATGTCCATCTCCAAAAACCTCTAAACCCTGGAGGATTGAGATTAGGTCTTTATGTGTGGGACATTGTATGTCCCATTGCACCTGGTGTAGTGCTTGGCATGTAAGGGGTGGGAACACCATATGAGCTCAATAAATATATAAGTATTTATTTCAGCAGTGCTTTAGCAAACTAATGATTTTATAAATTATTATTGCCTTCTCTCTTAATTTCTGTGGAAGTAAAATTCGGAGGTAGAATGCCATGCCTTGGTAAATTAATTAGGATGCAAAGAATAGAGTTTGACTTTTGTAATGAGGGTGGGAGGGAGAGACCTTTGTATTTATCTCTAGAGCCAGCAGGTAATGAAGTACACTATTCTATGTGCCTGTATTAAACTCTTTGGAATATGTGTTGAATTTCCTTGATATTAAGGTCCACATTTATATGTAGTATCTATGCTGTGTGCAGATTATTGCCTGATTACTATTAGAACCATTATCTTTGTTTTATTTAATTACAAAAGTGCAAGACATCACAACAGTTGGTGCTGTTCGTACTAAATGGCAATTAATGGAAAATGTGGCATCGTTTTTAGGTTACTTTACTTTTCCTTGTGGGATAAAATGAGCTTAGCTGAGCACCATCAAGAAATCCAGAAAGCAATGGAGTGCTCAGAAAGAAAAAGGAAGTTATTTAAAAAACACACTGAAGCCAAACTGACTTTCATCAATATATTATGATATGTACCACACTGCAAAATAATGACTTGTGGATTATAGCCCACTGAACAGAATGAGTCTAATTCTATAATATGATAACCTTATTTAAATAAACAAAGAGGTGAAAGGAAGAAATCTCTTTCTTACAGTTGTGTTAACTAACGAAGCCAGAATAATAAAGTTAGAAAAATAACCATTTTATAATCTTTGTAGTAATAGTTGAGCAGGGCAAGAACACTCAGCGAATACTAAAACTAGTGGGTGAGTGTTAGATGTAAACCAGGTTGTTTACATGGCTGCAAAGGTCTTCCCACAAATTATTAGTTGACAAAGAGCAAATAGTGACTTCCCATTGAAGTCAGAGGGATGTGACTCTAGACAAACTGGTATCCTGCACCGTGGGCAGATGGTGGCTATGTGCTTCCTGATAGGCTTGCTGGGAAGGGTCACTCCTACCGTGCTCCTGACCCAGAGTGTATTCTCCAAAATCACTGGCTGGTGGTGTTCACAAATTTCAAAGCTCTGAACAAAGAAAGGCTGAGAGATGGTTCCAGACAGTATTGATATGAATACCAAATGAAATGCAGGGTTTGAATTGAATTGTGGAGCAGGAAAACACATTTCAGGAAGGACTTTGTTGAGACGGTGGGTGGTATAATTTCACCATGGTTATATCACAGGCTCTTATTCTTAGGAAACAAATACTGAAGTTTTAGGAGGAAGCCTGTCCCAGTCTTACTCTCAGGTGTACCTGTAGGAGGGTGAAGAAGTGGGGGAAGGGAAGGGAAGGTGGGGAAAGGGGAGGAGCAGAGATGGGGAGGAGAGGAAGAGAAAGGAAAAAAGTGAAAAAGCAAATGAGTGAGTGTGAAACACGACATTTATAATTAAAGCAAATGTGATAAAGTATTGTCAGTTGATAGATCTGATAAAGCTGTAACTGTTTTTGCTACATTTTGGTAACTTGGAAACTTGCAAAATAAAATGTTAAAAAAGGGTCCAGTATGTAGGCAAGCATCCCTTCTGGCTCTTTTGGTGGTGGGGGTGGGGTGTTTGCTGTACAATCTCCATCTGAGAAAGAGGGCTGGGGAGCGTAACTCACGTACTAAGAATAATAGAATAAAAAGACAAGCCACGGAGTCTCTCTTGCCATGGCATGCTAGCCCTGGGCTTCTTACCCCAGAATTCATTCATGTGGGAGAGAAATAAATACACATCTGTGTCCTTTAAGCCATTAATGCTTTGCTTTTAATTTCATTGCAGCTAACGCTAGTCCTCAATGATACACTGTGCTTTCTAAAAAATCATCACTATTGAATTCTGTGTGCAGCTTTGTATTCCTCCTGTGTCATACATACATTAACTATGAAAACTCCTTGGCTTTATTTGTTTCGTTTGTTTTCCTTTCCCGCGAGGAGAATTTGTCTAACTGTGACTGAGATTCAGTCTCTGTGCTGGGCTTGGTGGGTCAGTATCTGTGCCTCTGGGTGATTTTCACACTGCTGACCCCTCCTTTTTTCTTTCCCATGGCAAACCATCTCCATTTTGCAAATTGCTAAATTGGTCTGAAAGGATTGTGAGGACTGGCTTTCCTAGGAGATTTCTTGTCTTGACCGACCCAGCTGGAAACCGGATGTGCAGAGGTTAGCACTTGGAATAATGAGAAAATAGGAACTTTTAACTATTTCCAGTTGTCAGAAACGTTTTACTTCAGCTGAAGGAGTCAGAGCAGGTTTTGAAAGTGCTCATTCTGCCCGGTGAGTTTCCTGTAGCAGATTTTCTTACTTTTTCGAACGTGCTCATGTTCTTATTTGCTCCGCGGAGGGCTCTGCCTTTGAAACTATTTATTGCTACCAGGCTGTGGCTCAGTCGGTCCCACGGATAATAGATGGGTGTGTGCGCCCACAGCGCAGCATAAATAGTCACGGACTTCCAGTTTGTTTATTGTTAGACTGGTATGTAAGCAACAGAGCCTAAGTCCTCAATTATGCGTATGTGCTTCCGGTGGTGCGATACGGGCACTTGAAAGTGGACCTTGTAAGGATGGTGCATGGTATTCTGCTATTTCCTTTAAAGCATTTATTTTTAAATGTTACAGGGATGCAGGCTGTATTTACGTGCGTAATTTCCAACATAATGTTATTTCATGGGCTGGAAGCTCTGTAGTTATAAGAGAGATTTCTTGGGGGGGGGGTGCGGCGCAGACTCCCTTGGTTCCTTGGCTTGTATGAATTGAAAAGTTAATTTGGTAATTACTTTAATGAAAAGGATTATATTTGGAACTGCCATGGGTGAGGTCTTCCTGCCCTCTAAACTCCAAACAGCCCGGACAGGAAAGAGTGATTGCTGTTATATACACATTTTATTTTTATTGCTACAGAAAAAAAAGAAACTTTTTTTTTTTTTGGTTCAGAGTCACTAAAGAAGCCCCTTTCACAATTTTGCCAGCAACACAATGAAACTAACAAAAGCTCAAAGACAACCAATGTCCAACCAAACCCAAGCCACACTTAGGAGTGGTGTACAGTGCAGTATGAATGAAAGGCTCCCTTGGCCTCTGAGAACCAGGGATGATGGGGAAAAGGAGAAAGTAGGAATCAGGATATTTCTGTCCTCTTTATGATGTTAGGAAAGTTACTGGGGCTTCTGAGACTTGGGTGCCCCTTCAGTAAACTGATTCTAATAGTACCTACCTCACAAAGCTATGGGTGTGACGTGAGATGGTGTTGGTATCAGTGTTTTATAAACTGAAAAACATGTCCAAGTAGTTTTTAGCAGTCTGTTAATTAAAAGAGCAGCATGCCCACCACAGAGTTTGCAATGCTGATTTTCTTGGTAAGCAGCGCTGTAATTTACATTCTACGTAATAGTGATGATTAAGAAGTTGTCAGAGTTTTTATGTAATATGCATAAATCTATTCTGATTAAGGTGAGCAGCATTTCCGTACTTTCAGGATCATTGCTGTTATTAGTGAAAGCTCATGAGGAGGAAAGTAGGCAAATTAAAAAAAATCAGTAAAAAACAAAACTGTTACCTCTTTGGACCTTGGGAATGAAGGGTGAAGAAGTGTTTGAGTGTATGTGGACAACTGTGTCTCTTTCGAGGTAACTTTGGGGTTACCAGAAGCCTGATTCAACTAATGTCCTCAAGGTTTATCTATGTTGTAGTATTTCCTTCCTTTTTCAGGCCGAATAATACTGTATTCCATTGTATGTGTACATGGCATTTTGTGTATCCATTCATTTGCCAGTGGACACTTGGGGTTGCTTTTTCTTTGGAGTATTAGGAATAATGGTGCTATGAACATGGGGGTACAAATATCTTTTCAAATTTTTGCTTTTGATATACCCAGGAGTGGAACTGCTGCATTCTAATTTAATTCTATTTTTAACATTGTGAGAAATGCGTAACGTTTTCTGTAGCAGCGATATCATTTTACAGTCTCACTGAAGGCGCACAAATGTTAGTATTTCACCACATGCTCCGTGGTACTTACCTTCTGCGTTTGTTTTCGTTGGATCGTTCTTTGATAGTCATCATCCTAATGACTGAAAGGTTGTACATCATTGTGGCTTTGATTTGCATTTCTCTGGTGATTAGTGAGGCCCAGCATATTTCCATGGGCTTGTTGGCTCTTGGTATATTTTCTTTGGAGAAATGTCTATTTGTTTCCATTTCCGATTTTAAATATGTGACAAAACAGACACATAGTATCAGGGGAAAGACTTTTTAAAAATGAAAATTCAGAAATTTCACAACTGTTTGTTGACTATGTAAGGATATGATGAAGTAATATGTTTTTCTTTGATAATGGCAGAATTCATATTTGGCTTTTCAGAATATTCCGTGATGAAATATATAAAATATTAGATACATTTTTTTCTTTTATTGGTACTAGGGATCAACTCACAACCTCATGCTTGCCAGATAGATGCTTATACTGCTGAGCTAAATCTCTGGGAGGATACATTTTTAAGTAGATATGCTTTTATTTTCTATTAAATGAAGGCATATGTGTCTAATCCATTATCTTAAAATTATTTGAGAAGCACTTTGCATTTTAAAATTCTCTGCATCGGAAGACAATTATTGGTGGTTTATTCTTGGGAAATACAAACATGAGCTTATGTGTATCAACTGCCACAAGCAATGTTAGAATTCTTTTGTTTCAGTTAATAAAACTGTTCAAAATTGATTCTTAGAGTGGGGTAATGATATGAATTTAAAGTGATAGTCCTAGTTTGATATCTTATGTACTTCTGAAAGCTATTATAATTCTAATAAATTCAACATTTTAGATATCATGGTTATTTTATGTGGAAATCTAATATTACACACACACACACACACACACACACACACAAGCGTGGTTTTTCTCTTGGTCCTGCTTGGAATAGAGGCGCGTGTCCAAGAGGCAAGCTTTATGAAGTCCTGCACACCAGAGGAAGAGTGTAAGATTCTTGGTCATGCACAAGAGTTTTGTACAGTAGGTGGGCTTTTAAAAATATTGTACGGGAGAAGATGCAGAAGCCTTAATTAGTTGGAACAGCTCTTTCACTTGTCAAGAGAAAACGTGCCTTCTAGTGGAGACAGGCTTTGTTACATGATAGATCTAATGTGTCGGATTTTGATCAACTGAAATGCAAGTTAACAAGCCCCTTTCATTTCCTGAGGCTTCTGCTGTTGGAGCTTTGAAGGTCTCTGGGATATTTTTCCTGTTTTTCTGAGTGCCAGAGTGGCTAATGCCATGGCAGTTATCGGGTTTAACGCTGTCAGAAGCATAAGCGGGGCGATTTCAGAGGCATGACTTCCGAGAGCAAGGCTGGGGACTTGAAGCTGTCTCTAGGAAGGGAGAAAGGGGGCATGCCCCAGGGATTGCTGTTGCAGATTAAACATGTGGAGATTCTGGGGATAAAAGTGGCTTTTTGTATTTTTAATGAGTGCGTTATTGGGGGAGTACTGCGTACAATTCAAATCCAGGAAAGTAAGTTTGATGGGGCAAAGATGGAGAAAAATGAAAGGATTCTGAAGGGTTGAATCTCTTTTATTGAGTTGGTCTGCAGAGTGGAAATTTCCAGAAAGAGGGTCATGAATAGTTGGTAGCTCTGGGGTAGCCTCCCACAGGCCAACTTGAATCCACTTCTCATTTTCACAGCTGTTGTGTGAACGATGATGATGATAATGAAATGCATTCTCTTTCTGCTGTCTTTGTAAAACAGTAATGCCAGGATGCTGAAAAGCTTCCAAAGAAGCCACTAAGTATGGATGGGCTTGTTGGGAACCGGGTTCCCTACCTTGTGCTGAGAATACAATCACCCCTGAAGTCATGGTTAATGGAAGTTTCATTCTCTGCAAGAGCTAAAACGTAACATACTTTGTTTACATGATGGTGTTTTTTTTCTTTCTGTTATGTTTGTATTAAAACCAGTAACTTAGTCCCAGAAAAATTACATGTGGGGCTTTCTGCTAAGACCCAGTGCCATGACTTTGGTAATTGAAGTGTACAACATTAATCTTTGCTTGACAAAAAAAAAGTTAAGGTAAGCTTTTGTTTGTTTTTAACATTAGGTAATCAAAAAAAAAGTGAAAGAAAGCATTATGATTAAAATGTGTGATCTAGGAAAGGCTGAGTTACTAAGTTGAGCTCTGACCAGCGCACACCTTGATCTTGTAAAAAAGGAAAGATTTTTAGAATGATTGAGAGTCATACTCGTCATCTTCTTGTTTGGGTGTGGTGTGTGAGGCCTTGGATGGAGGCAGCCAGGGCCTCTGGAAGAGGCAGCAGGTTTCAGGTGTCCGGGCAGAGGCTGGGTGTAGGATCAGGTTTTTTTTTGCAGACTCATAATTAACTATTTCAGGGTGTGGATATGCAGTTTTTGTTACGTGGAGTAAGCTGAGCTATAACAAGTGCTGTGAGCTTTTTTTTCTGCTGGCCTCTAATTAGGCAGCATAGGAAAACCGTGCTTTAGTTGTTGATTAAATATTTTTTTTCTACCTCATGATCTAAAGGGAAAGGTTTCTGCCTTGAGTAATAACTATTTACTGAGTGACAGCTCTGTACTTAGTATTGTGCCTGAGAGACCTGTTGCTGAAATATTTTTCAGAGAAGAAAACTGATACTGAGGTTACCAAAGTTTCCAAAAGTGGTGCCAATGGGATCAAATCAGGTCTGAATTATATGCAAGCATATTACTTTATTTCATCCTTAAAAATAAAACTTTGATGGGAAAATAGCTGAAAAATAGAAGATTCTGTTTTAACTGAAGCAGATACGCTGCAAGGTACTTTGATTCTTATTTGGCTATTTAAATCACTTTTGAAGACTTCTCTGTCTTTGTAGGAAAAATTTAAGCTGAATTGATGTGATTATTTTTGGTGCTACTTACAAGCTCATCAACATTTTGGGAAAATTATAGTTTGAGTAAATTGCAGAATTATAATGGCAGAATTGGACACCTTGAAAACTTTTGCCTATTTAAAGGATACTTCTCTATTTTCTTTTATTTTTGCATCACTCAGGACTTCCTGTGGCCAAGCAAACAGCATTGTTTAGTTTTTCTAGGTAAAAGAAATTTGGAAAGATTCATCATCCTACTAAATTATAAAAATGAAGTCTCCTGAGGTTAAAATTGACTAATCAATTTTGACTTTTTTTGGTGTGTTTTTGTCTTTTTGAGACAGGGTTTCACTATGCAGTTCAGGCTAGCCTCGAACTCACTTTGTAGCCCAGACTGGTCTCAAACTCTCAGCGATTCTCTTGCCTCAACATTTGACTGGTTTTTAAAACTATAAATCAACTGCTTTTTAAAAACATGAGTCCATCATTACAGAATAGCAACAGAGCCTTGCATCCTAAAAGGTATCAACACAATAGTCAGTATAAAACTGAAAATTCTGGAAGGAAAATGAAACAGAAAAGAGAAAAAGCAATCAATAAAACTAGACCCTAAGAAAGTACAGATGTTGAAATAATGATGACTTTAAAGGAGAATACTATTAATACTGTATATCCAAGGAACTAAAGCTTTTGTCATAAGAAAAGAACAAGTGAAAAATTTCATCAGAAAAATCAAAACTATGCTGATGATCCCAATGAAAATTCTTTAATTGAAAAGTAAAATATCTAAAAGAGGGAAATTTTGCCACATGGCTTAATAGATGATTGATGAAGGAAGAAGAAAGAGTGAGCAAAATTAAAAAGGAATAAATCAAAATTAATCCAGTTGAAGAACATAGTTAAAAATTGAAAAAGATTAACCAAATCTCAGCAAGTTGGAGAACACATCAAACAGTACATGATACATTTCTCAGAGTCAGAAAAAAACAAGGAAAAACTGGCTCAGAAAGTGCTATTTTAACAAATAATGGATATTTTTAAATCCCCCTCCAACTTTGTTGAAAAATGCTATCCAACAACCCCTACCACAAAGCCAAAGAAAATTATAGCCAAAACACTGAAAACCAAAGAAATGTGGAAATCACAAAAACAGCCAGAACAACAACAACAAAAATAATACATTATGTATAAGACAGCGATGATGTGAATGCTCAGAAGTTAGAAATAATGAGAATGGGAGACAATGAGAATCACTTGTTTTAAGAGCTGAAAGAAAAGAAAGGTTTGTCAACTTGTGCCTCTGTGTCTGGGGATACATATTGAGCATATGAAAATGAATTTTCTTCTTAGTTGTATTAGTCAACTCTGCATTGCTACTACAACTCTTCTTGTTGTATTAGTCAACTCTGCATTGCTACTACAACGTACGTGAACCTGCTAGCTTATTAAGAAAAAATATTTATTTAGATCATTATTTTGGAGTGGGTAGAGGACACTGACTTGGCTGCTATAAGGATAGTCAATAATGGTGTATATTGGTCAGTTTTCACATTACTGTTATAAAATACCTGAGAGCTGGGACTTAATGGATGAGAAGTTTAATTTAGTGCAAGGTTTCAGAGATCTCAGTACATGGTTGACTGATTCCAGGTCAAGAACATCATGGCAGAAGAGCATGGTGGAGCAATGCTACTCGGTCCATGGTGACTGGGGAACAGAGCAGGGAACAGTGCCAGGAAGGAAAGGATCAGAGACCAGATACAGTATCCAAGGTTCCATAGCTGTGATTCACGCAGACACACCCAGATGGTGCTAGGTGCCTCTTTAATCTAGTCAAGTTGACAGTCACACAGTGATTAATGGTCACGTGATGAGAGAGTGTGCAGGACCAAGGGCCACGTCTAGATCAGGAGCAGGGGTTGGGGGAGGTTCCACAATTCTCCTCAAGAGCAAACCCCCAATGACCTAAAGACCTCCCACAAGACTTCACTTCATAAGGTCCATAGCACTTCACAATGTTGCCACCGTGAGTATCAAGCCTGGACGTGTGAACCACTGGGTGAATTTCAACATCCAAAGCACAGGATTTGGAATCTCTGAGTTAAACTAAGACAAACAGAGTTCAGTATGATTTCTCAGTATTGAGAAGTTCTAAGAAATGAATATTACATTCACCAGTTTCCAAATCATTTTATTCACAGAATATCTCTGGGGATTAGTTTTATTTGTAAAACTCTTCTGGAAATACTGAACTTCAGGAATGAAATTTGATACTATTTATTTTTCATTTTCATTTTCATAACTCCAGGCTGAAGAGATTTTGGAAAATAATTAGCAGCATATCTTTTTGTGTCTGTAATAATGAAAATGTGAAGCATTTCCTACATTGCTTTTGCTTGTAGCTAATAGCTCTGTTTTCATGTTGAATAGCTTTGGGTTTTTGCCAGGTGAAATATTTTCCAGCAGGGCTAAACTGTTCAGGGTTGCCTTGTTAGGCTGTTTAGATATGGATGAGAATAGAATTTCTACCTAGAGTTTTCAATGCATATTTTATGAGTATAATAGTGCCAGGAATATAGAATGAGCTGTAATATAATAAGATCATTATCTTTTGTGTCTCTGTTTTATATTTATATGTACTGTTCTATATAGTTTAAACACAAAGTGTTGCAAATTAATGCTACAGAATGCAAGTGGTAAAAGTAGTCCAGAACTACATTGTAAATGACTTAAGCCATCTAATTACAGTGGAATTTGAACTTCTTCAGTTTAATTCAGGGAAGGATTAAGTGACATGAATTTCACTGCTGCTGAATGACATGACCTTTTCTTGGAGTATCTTAGGATACGGAGCTTAAGAGATCATCCTTTTCAAAGTTTGTTTTGAATTTGCTTATTGTCTTCCTCTCATATTCCTAAATCCAGCCATGGCTCCTAGAAGTGTGACAAACACTTCCTCCTGTGACTGAGTGTGAGCCCTTCACGCCTGTGTTGAGCCCTCCCAAGCTCTCACGGGTTGGCAGGTGGGGCTGACACACACCGTGAACAGGCATCCTCTGCTCTCTTTTGCTGTCCCATCTCCTCCAGGATTTGTGAGTCCCCAGTCTGTTTTCCTTCTAGATCAAAAATGCCTAGTGGAAGACTCCTAATGAATTTCTGCAGTAGCGGTTCGCTATTGACTTTGCAGCACTGGAGCCTTTGGAAACTCGTTAGAAAGGCAGGTTCCTGGCCCGCCTGCCAGTGCCCTTAACCTGAAACTCTGGGAGCAAAGTCCAGCACTCTGTACCCCAACAAGCTTCCCTAAAGACTCTGGTGGTCAGCAAGGTCTGAGAACAGAATGGTTGCCCTAGATTTTGCATTCTGTTGGTGATTAAACAACAAAGGTAAAATGAAATCCAAATTCTGGCTGCAGGTGACAGCAGCATATTGGATGAAGTACTTTTCAGATTAAGTGAAGTATTTTAAAGGAAAACAGTAACCATCCTTCGAAGTAATAATAAAGGGATAAAAGAGACTAATATTTACTGAACATTTTTCTGTGGGCAAAGCCTTTTTATGCTTCATCTCTTTTAATTTTCCACAGCATTCCTGAGGTCAGCACCAATGTTACTGCTGTTTCACGTTAAGGAACAGGTTAAGAGAAAGAGTTGGCCAAGACCAAGCCATTCAGTGGTGGAAGAGGATTGTGATGCTTGCCTGAAGTACTAGCACCATTGGTGCAGCCCACTTGCCGTGCTACTTGAGGGCTCAGACAAGCCCGTCTCCTCCGTCTCTGTCCCTGTCACCCTTGAGAGACCAAAGGCTTACTTATTTCTTCTTTTTTTAAAATTCAAAAGTGACGCCCAAGTGCACATCTTTGCAGTGAGCTCCTGTATTACACACTCATTTGTGGCTTATCTTCCCCCTCAAGTTAATATCCACAGCTACCTTGACCAAGTGGAATAAATGTTATACTTCATTCCCTGTGAAAACACATTAATAACCTCTGTTCTTTTGAAAGTTTATCTCACCCTGGAAGTAATGAATTCAGCTGACCTTTTATCTTTGGCCTCTGGTTTGTGGTTTCGAAGCTTTCCAAGATCAACTGAATGAGGATGTGGTTTGGCATTTTAAATGGCTAATATGGTATCAAGTTGGATGATTTTCAAAGCAATTAATGCTTGAATGAAGTCTTTATCCTACTGAGTTATGTGCCTCCCTCCCCGCCCAAATTTTTTTTATTGGATGATTAGAGGCAGCTTTAAATTCCATTCATGATAACTGAGGGATTTATTTTACCTCCAGGATATTTTTGTTTTCTTGACCACCAAAAAAAAAAAAAAATCATGTCTTAAACATGTAAGATACACCATAGTAAGTAAAAAGGATTCTCTAAATGGAAATTTATATAATCTTATTTTAACATAGAAGTGATAATTTAAAATAAGCTTCAAAATTACTAGTTGGTTGGTGCTAGCCCTACCTTTCCACCATGTGGATTCCATTTACTAGAGGAGACTGAAAGAAGGACATTAATTAAAATTGGAGTGATTAATTTCATTATGTGTAAGTCAATATAAATTAATTACAATGTCAGGATAAATTGACTCCAGTGTCAGTCATTCTACAGACTTCTTTCCTTCAATAATTGAAAGCTTATCAGACATTCCTAAGAATTTAGAAGAGTGTGTGTGTGTGTGTGTGTGTGTTGCACAGATGCATGAGGGTATGAAAATGTGTACTTACTTAAGAAACATCACTTTTACACAAGCTTTTATGTTTGGATAGCTTTCAGTATTCAGCAAAACAACCTATTTCGAATGACGGAAGTTTCTCTCTCTCTCTCTCTCTCTCTCTCTCTCTCTCTCTCCTTATTTCTGTTTCCTTGTTTTTCCTCTCATACCACATACAGCTGGAAAGAGGAACAGCTTTGCTCTTGTCTGAGACTCGGACTTTTTTCTCCACCATGCACGGAAAGTTATTACAGATTATTGCTATCTCGTCCGTAAAGACTGCACGCTGTGTAGAGGATAATGTTTGGTTGGTCTGTTTGGTGCAGCAGTGTTTTTTTAGGGGTAACCCTTAAATGAGTCAGAAAGGTAGGTGAAGGTGTCCCTATGACATTTATTTGCTTTTCTTCTTTTCCATCCAAGAAACAGAGCTGTGAAAGTGCTGGGTGTCTCATTCTGCAGCTCTGGCAAGTAATGGTGGCTGTGTTTGTTTTCCTGAGCCTTTAGCATATGCATAAATGAGTAAAAGTTTAATTTGGTTTCTGTTGTTAGTTTTTGGATGGAAAAAGATTCCCTCATGTATCCAAAGTGAGTTTTCTGGGTTATGTGTGACCTATTGGTGTAGTTCTATTTGTTTTAATGTCTTCATCTTTACATTATTTGAAACACAGTGAGATCTATATCTTGGGTTACCTTGTGTGTGTGTGTGTGTGTGTGTGTGTACGTGTGTGTGTGTGTACACGCATGTCTGTGGCACACGCCTGTGTGGGAAGAGCCAGGGAGTATTTCAGGATTTGTGGGACATACGCTGTAATTCTGTACTATAAAAAACAACCACATGAACAAGCGGGCCTGCCTGGATTTAAATAAAACTTTATAAACACAGGTGGTGGACGGTGTCTTCATGGGCTGTCCCTTGCTGCACCCCACGCTGTGTGACTATGTGTGGATCAGGTCTTCTGTAACCAGCCTCCTCCATTTGGCTCCTCTTCTGTCCCTCCTATTTGGAGACTCATGAGTTGTTCTTCCCCATCTTTGTTCATGTGCTGCCCACCTTAGGAAGCGTCCTCCGCTGGCTTCTCTCAGCTGCTCCGTGAGGGCCCCTTTCTGGAAGGACCTGCAGGCAGCCTCCTCTTCCCACTGAAAAACCAAGATTTATCTAATGGTCCGAGGGTCTGCATGGGGCCCCTCCTTCCTTCTTTGTCACTCCATCGAGGTTCCCATTGAAGCTGTGTTCCCTGTTAAAAGGTAACTCTCGTGGGTTAAGAAGGTTCTTTCTTTGCCTGACTTTGCCTCTTGCCCTGCAAGCAGTGTTTAGAGGAGAATCTAAACACCTAGCTCTGGGGGGGTGCTCTGCTGGGATGGCTCCTCAATCCCCTTCCAGCCCTGCAAATGTTTTGGTCTGTGGTCATTAGTGCCTCTGCTTTTCCATCCTTTCCTGTCCCTCGCTTTTCTTTGGGGTGAGTTTATTAGGGAGGCCTCTATTCTCTTTTAAAAGGGCTTCTTTCCTAATTATCCATACCTGAGTAGACCTGATGGGTTACTGCCTAAGTGTTGCATGGTTTTCTTGCAGGCTGATGGTCACTAGTAGTGGACCTAGGGGCGATCATGTGCACACTGGGATGCTCATCTGGCCTTAGCAGGTCCCCTCTGTGGTGATTGGGTTGCTGCCAGCTCTTGTCTCAATATAATTTATGTGTCCTTTTCTCCAAAATATCAGCTTCGGTGTTCCCTTCTATTGATGAACTACTGAGAAGGAAGAGCTTCATTTTTTTTTGCCAGTTTTTTGACAGCCTGCTTTTTGTGCCAGTTGGTATGAGTCCCTTCTCCAGCCCCACCCCAAGATGCCCGGAAGGCATTTGGTGGACTCTGTTTCCCGGAGGGTCTTTGACCCACACTCCCCGTTCACACTGAAATGCCCATCAGCTGTTTCTGTGAATGGTTGTCAACTCGTCCCTCCAGCCCGTCCCTTTGAAACAGCTGATTAGACTCTAGGGTCACCACGTAAGCACATTCCCTTGCTCAAGGACAACGATGGCACTTGTCAGTTATTGCAACAGCGGAGGAAGATAAAACCACCCTTGTTCCAAGGATCAATTTCAGGCCTTGTGGGAAGGTATGTTCCAAAGTCAGGAAGAATCAATGAAAATAACCCTTAGGCAAATTTCAAATGAGATAAAAATGTATAAACACATTTCAAAACATCAGCTGGCTGCACGGCACCCTGCCTCCCTCCCGTCTTCCTGGAAGCCTTGTCACAGTCTTGGTCAGCAGGCTGAGGCCCTCCCTGTGGCTTTGCTGCCCTGGGCGGAGCTTTCAGAACCACAGCTCCTGGGCAGCTCCTCTTCTCTGTCTGTGTGCCCGGTGCTGCCAGGGAGGTCTGCATTTCTCCCCTTGTGTTTGGTTGGACTTTCCCTTTGCTCCAGTGGAGGGATTCACCCCTTCCAAGGGTGGCTTCTGACACAGCTGTGAATCTTTGGATGGGGAGGGTCCTGGGAGCCCAGATGATAAAGGGCTCATAAGAGCCAGATGATAAAGGGGCAGGGGAAGCTCAGAGGGAGTGTGGAGGGTGGGAGAGAGGAGGGAAGATGGGAGGCCGACCAAGGAGAGGAGAGCTCTCCTGGTCAGAGGGTGAGGCAATGGCATTCCGGCATGTGTTTCAGTGTTCAAGATGAGGTGCAGTGTGCTGGATTACCAGACGCAAAGCTTGCACTTGCAGTGGCTACTAGCGGACAGGAGTAACAGCTGGTGTTTACGGAGACTTTTTAACAGGTCAGGCACGGCAGCAGTGCTTTACTCAGTGGGCTTTCTATGCAAGCTGTTTGATACCACAGCCATCAGAAACTCCAGGATTGCTTCCATGCTCCTGTTAGGGTTTTTGTTTATTATTGTTTTGTTTTGTGATGGGGGTCTTGTTAAGTCTCTAAGTATCCTAGGCTGGGTCTCTGCTTGCCATCTTTCTGCCTCAGCCTTCCAGGATGCTGGGGTTATAGGTGGACACCACCACACCCAGCTCCCATTAGCTTTTTATTCAGTCAGATTAGCACCTGTCTGCCAAATGCCACACTCCGCCTGTAATGTGGATGCATTCTGGGACGCAGGGATTAGGGTGTGGGTGCCTTTCAGGAGACAGTGTGTTGCTCCACCTACCTCACTACATTACATGGCAGAAGAACTTTGCAGGTGTAACTGAGAGTATGGCTCTTGCTGCAGGTTATCCGGGGTCGCTGGGATGCAGCCCACTGACTCACATGGGCCACTACAAGCAGGGAACCTTCTGTGGTTGGAATCAGGGAGCTGTGGCAGAAGGGAAGCTATTAAACGATACACCGGCTTCTATTTCAGCTTTCAGGGTACTGCAGAGTTGGCTCTTTTGTGCATTTGTTTTTATTTCATCTCTTTTTTTGCCTAATCCTTGCAGAAGGACTTGCTTTATGTTGTCCCTCTTGCAAGGCCAAAGTCCATCCTCACAATCTAGCAGTCAGAGGCCCGTCAGCCCAACTTTGGATCCTGGGTCTGAAGTCGAGCCCATTTCCCGTTGTGTTTCTCTCAGTGCCTTCAGATTTTATGTGCTTGCTCTGTTTTTCAGCCTTGGTAGCCTGGCTTGCGTTGATATCTCTTATCCTTCTTCATCTTTCTTAGTTAAATTGAAGTCTGTGATGTTCTGACACCTCTGGTATGTGAAAATTTCCCATACCTTTTATGAACTTGGTACTCTGTACTCAATTTATTTATCAGCCATTCAGCGTTGTTTTTTGGGGGGGTATTTCCTGTATAAATCCTAGCCTTCTAAGGTAAATGCTTCTTGTGAGTAAGGACATTTCTGTATAACTCCTAACATACAGCACTGGAGTTGACATCAATAAATGTTTGCTAATTGACTGATTAAAAGTGGTTCTAAATGATGAAAGAGACATATTCTTAGAGGTTTCCTCATTGCATAGTAACTACCAAAAATCTAGCACCCTGGCCACTTTGACCTTAAGTGTCTCTGCTTCTATACCATCCCTTTTCCATCTTGGCTTCCATCTCCATCTCCCCTACCCCACCCTGTCTGCACTCATCTAGGCTTATCAAGAGGTTCAAAGCCCTTTTACCCTTTGAAAATCCCATTTTACAAAATGTGTGTAATTCCCATCTTGCTGATACCCTTGCACATCAAAAACCACTCATTCCAGCTTAAAATCAGTCATCCGATTAGAACAATTTATATCATACTGTGAAAAACTTCCAGGCCATTTTAACTATGTCGGCTTTTTAGTTTGTAAGCAAGATGTGATTTTTCAAATACTAGCCTGAGGAATTGTGGCTTTTGAACAAATGTGCTGCCTAATCCTTTTGGCCTCTCCGATAACTAGAATATCTTGGCATTTCTCATCTGCACAGTCACAGCTCAGATTTCTTAAGACATGGACCACATGTTTGTTTTGATGCCCTTGTGATGGTATTAAACAAGTGCACTTGAGAAACACATTGGTTCAGTCACTTTTCTATCACGGGAACCAGATACCCGACACCCACAGCTTAAAGGCGGAGAGGTTTATTTCGGCTCATGGTTTCAGTCCACAGTCAGCTGACTCCAAGGCAGAAACAGCATGGGGGAAGAACCTGAGTGGAGGACAGTTGTTCATCCTGTGACAGCCAGTGGAGGGAGGATTGGAGACAAGAGCACACTCTTTGAATTCGCACCCCAGCCTTCTAACAGCATACTAAGCTATTGAATTCACCAAGGGAGAAATCTGCTTGTGAGTATAGAGTTCCCATGATCCAGTCACCTGCCAAACACAGGAGACTGTGGGGACTTTTTAGATTTAAACCTTAATCACTATCTTCCTATTTCAATCCAGCACTTCTGTTTCTTTAGTTTGCTACTAAACTTTTTTTGCACGTACTTTCGTATACTTCACTTTTCACATATATTTTTTGTAATTTGTTTCTTATGAGTCTGAGCTATAAAAGCACACACACACAGGTGCCCACAGAATACATGGGCAGGTTTATGTGTTTTTCATAGAGCGAAGAAGGGTGAAGTCTTGGTGGGGGGAGAAGAACTTGAGGAGATGAGACAGCTACTTTCGGATTCCTGCTGCTACGAACATGGAGGATTGCCGTGGTTTGAATGCGTCACCTGTGAAATTCCAGTGTTGAAACATAATGGCCACTGTGACAGTAGTAAGAGGGGGGGCTTTTCATAGGTGATTAGTTGTAAGGGCTCCTCTCCTGACGGCTGGGGTTAAGGTCGTCCTCAATGAGGCTCTGCACAGTGGTCAGCTTACCGGGTCTTCCCTCTACCTCCTGAGTAAATAATGCTTTTTCCTTCCAGAACATTCAGCCCTCATCAGACACCTGACCCACGGCACCTGGATCTGGGACTTTCTAGCCTCCAGATTGTGAAGGAACAAACTTCTGTTCTTAGGAAACTGCCTAATCTATAGTGTTTTACCATGGCCCCCATGTTAACTAGGACAAGGAGGGTAGAGAGATGTGGGAAGTGGATCTGTAAATGGTACCGCACATCTAGGCTGCCGGTATACACGGGTGGTGATGTGCACGGTAAACCTGACTGGGAAAGCAAACTGCTGTGGTTTGTATCTAGATGTCTTCCCAGAGCTTCATGCGCTCATGGGTGGGGCTTGGAGGAGGCGATTGGGCTGTGAAAGTGTGATTCTCATTAACGGATTAGTCTGTGGGTGAGTTTTATAGCTAAGAGTGATGCTGGGAGGTGAAGCCTGGTCAGAGGAAGTGCGTCACTGGGGGGCGTGGCCTGGGAGGCTCTATCCCTCTGCCTCCCTCAATTTCCTTCTCTGCTTCCTGCTGCCATGCCTTGAGCTGCTTCCCTCCTGCCACTCCCCTCAGCCCTGCTGCTCTGCCCTGAAGCCAGCCAAGACCATGGACTGAAACCTCTCCAAACTGTGAGCCGAAGTAAACCTCTCCTCCTTGCATGAGTGGGTGTTGGACACTCTAAGCCAAGAGAAAGTAAATAGCACAGGAACTGACTGAAGTCTGGGACTTGGGGCACAGCTGAGAGAATGCTACTCCGAAGCACTTCGAGTGGCTCCAGAGGCGCACAAATAGGGGTTCTTGTCTTTTTCTCCTTTCCCTCCCTTCTCCTCCTCTTGCTTCCCCTCCCCTTCCTTTCTTTCCCCTCTCCTTCCCTTCTTCCTTGTACTGGGGATTGAGCTCTGGGCCTCACACATACCGGGCAAGAGTTCTATCACTGAGCAACACCACAGCCCAGCTTTATTTCTGGCCTTGGTACCTTAGCAGTAGGGTGACCCTGGGCAGGACTGTCAGAGATCCTGCACTTCACTGTCTTCATCTGTAAAAAGGGCTGATAACACTTGTCTTAAATGTGTGTTAAATGCTTGTCACCTGGTAGATATTAGCTAAGTGGTAGATTAACTAAGTGGTAGATACCATTGTTACGTAACATATTTATGTGTCAGCTGATGTGACCTATTCATGTGACTACGTATTTCCAGGATGACCTCAAGTACAAAGGATCTGTTTCAAGGAGGATAGGGCGAGGGCTGGGGATACTGCTCAGTGCGCAGTGCCTGCCTGGCAAGCATGAGGTCATGAGTTTGAGTCCTGGTATCAAAAAAAAAAAAGGAAGATGGGGCCCTGTGATTGTGAAAATTAGCATGGGAGGCCAAATTTGGAGCCTGGATGGATTCTCCATAGAACAAAGGGAGGGTGCTTCAGAGTTCACTGGGCCTGGACCTGGGCCTGATGTGTTCTCTGCACCAGACCCCAGCTGCTCCCGCCGTCGCTGCTGTGGATGGTGAGAGTGAACTGAGCTCCCTCGGAGGCCTTCGGGTCCAGAGCAGCAGCTGCAGCACAGGCGCGTTGGCACCTCCTGACCTGTGCTTCACCAGACCTGTGGTCAGGGTGAGGACGCCTCCTCCATAGCTGGCCAGGCCTGACTGTTACAGAAGAGGACTTCCCTGATCGCCACGGTGGCCTTAAGAGGCGAGACTGAGGAGACTTTCCAGTTTAATAAACACTGTTCAGTGTTCCACAAGAGAAAGAAAAACAGTCAACAGAAATGGGTAGTATATTTTCTATACTTTATTATATTATATATATACACACACACACACACACACACACACACACACACTCAACCACACACACAGCCCACAAACATATGCATTCTATAAATATAATATATATGTAAAACATAACCCTTCTAAAATTAAAATGTGCTGTATTTCGAAAGGTAGACCATGATTTGATATAAAAAATAGAAAAAAAATCCCCTCACTTTTCTTTATCCTCAGTACATGGGAGCCCTCACAAGCAACTAGTATGGAAACCCTGTGGGCACTGATACATTTCTGTTGTTGATTTAAATCCCTTTAAGGGTCCAAGCCTGTGAAAAAAATGATGAAATGACAGAGCTGACACACCAGACAATGGAAAGGGGGCTTTATCCCGAAGAGGCTTACAGAAGTGATTCACAGAAAAACTTCCAATTGTACAAGAGATAAACAGGCTTTGGGGCTGAGTGGTGTTTAATCTAAGTGCGCAGGAAAGGCCAAGAAGGGCTCGGATTGCAAAACACAGGACTTAACTAAAGAATTTCAGCACTTTAAAACCCTCGCGGGCTGTGCTTTTCTTGCCAAAGTTCATTATTGCAACCTGCCTGCCTCTCCTGCTTGTCTTTCTCTCCTTCCTGTCATTTCCGTTCTTTCTCCCTCTCTCCCTGCCATTTTCTTCCTTTCTTTCCTTTGTTTCTTTCCACTCCCTCCTTCCCTGCCCTGCCTCCCCTCCTTCTTTTTTCTTGGGACAGACTACAATATAGTCCTTGCTTTTGGCACCAAATCATATTTCCAAACACCTAGGATTTGTCCATGGGTGCAGCTCAGGTCTCCTTGGCAATATATTGGAAGTGATTTCTTTCTTCTAGACTGGCATTCGTCTCCCAGCCAAGGTTAAACACTGCAGTTACAGAGGTGGAGAAGCAATGAATTAAAATGTCAATATCAAACAGGGCAGTTGTTTTACTTCATAAAATCTTGGGAGAGATGTCTCCCAGCATGCTTTGTGTCTTTATAAAAGTCTTAATATGTACCATATGTATAAATGGAAGAGCTAAATAAAACTCAATAGATCACCTGAGTCAAGTTATTGAATAACACATCTGCTTTAAGCCAAGTTCACATGTGCCCTTCGTGGAATCAGCGCACTGTGATAAGGATACATGAAGCAAAGCAAAGAGAGCTTTTGGCTTTGGAAATTTTGTGGATGAACCATGGAGTGCTGGGAAGAGGCACCCATGGGTGAAGCAGGTGGCAGGTAGGAGCCATGGATTTGAAAAACCTGTGGGTATCTTGCATTTAAGTTGTCCTTATGTGGAACATTTTGAATGAGGAAAACTCTATAACCATTTGTTTATCACCTTTAGTCAAAGACAGCTTTTGCTTGAAACATTCACTTAGCCTGTGCCAATGTGAGAATGTCCAATCAGCTTTCGAGTTGGGGTATAAATAGATACGAGGTGTAGCCTCAGTAACTGCATTGTAGTGTGAAGCTTGGGACTGTGGTAGTGGCAAGGTGACTTGCTGGGTGACTCCTAAAGGAGGTGGAACTGCCGTGGGGAGAGTGTATGTTCCAGGGGGAAGGAAGGCTGGGCTCCACTGTGAGTCACTCATCTGGTCACTCCTTTGCTGTCAGTTGTTACTGAGCGCCCACCATCAATGGGAGTCCTCACTAATCTTGTAAATTTAGCGATTGTCCCAGACTGTTCTGGGTGACACTGGGACTAGTATGAAAAAGAAACTCACCAGACCATGCCTGCATTATTTCATCCTGATGAGACACTGCTCCATTGTCTTCTAGTCATTGGCGTGTTTTTGAGATAAGGTGTATTTCTCATGCTGAGTGTTATTAAAGACCAATAAGGGATTTGTTGCCTGCTCAGGCAGAATTGTATTTTTCATAAGCTTTAAAACTCCTGTTTTGCATATGCAAAAGGTATTTGTCATGGTGGAATTTCAGATGCTAACAAATGCTTTTTTCTGTGGATTAACCTCTGTCCATTAACCTCTGAGGTCATTCCAGAAAACCAACCACCAATGTGGTTTAAACAGATACCTTTCGGTTTAATTCTGAAAGAGTATGAAATTCTCTATCACACATGCTCTTAGATGTTTATAGATTATATGCATATTTACACAGAATGAGTATACATCCACTAAAAAGTAGTTTTAGAGGAGAAAACTTACCCATACATTTACATGAAGGAATATTTTGCTAAAACTCTCCAGTATATTGCTATTCAATCTATAATTTCTCAGATGCTTAAAAATACGAATTTATGTCTTTGTAAGACATATACATATGTCCATATGCTTACACATGCATGTAGTAAAATTTAATCAAATTCTTTCATTATTATATTGTTAAATATGTGTGAATCGACGTGAAAGTAAGTATAAGTGTACATTGTTACTGGCAGTGGGGTTGTTCTGGGACTAAAGATTCCAATGACATGCATCACTTCAGGACTTAAAATACTTAGTTGATAGAGCCCCCTCCCCATTGTGGATTATGATTCAAATAATACTATCACTATACCTATAAAGATCCTACTGCAATTGGCTTAAATTAATAGGGAAACAAGAAGTATGGACGTGAGTAATGGGTGGTCCTGGCTTTGTTGGGGGTCATCCCAAGTTGTCATCAAGGGTGTCATCAAAATGATGGTCATTTTCTTTCTACTCTGTGTAATCTGTCATGTTGGTCTTCATGCTTTGGTTGTGAGATGGTGGCTGCAACTCAAATCAGAATATGTATGTTCAAGCATGATGTAAGACTAAAGCACAGTGCTTTTATGAAGGAAATAAAATGTTTCTTAGGTGTCCCCAGTAGAGCCCTATTTAAATTTTAGTAAATGTACATGCTGGTTACATCCCCTTGGCTAGGATTCGATTGGGAGCCTCCTTTTTCAGCAGTACCAATCTCTGGAGCAGAAAGCCAAAGCAAAGAGGAAGAATAACCATGGCCACTGACAAGCTCTGTGACTTCAGTGAATGGTGACCGCTGTGACTGACCTGCCCTCAGTGAAAATGCGGAGGTCGGTAGAATGAAGCAGTGTGGGCCACGCCGGCTAGCAGATCATCCTGTGATGACAAAATTGCTCCATCCAGGCTTCCTGTTGTGGCAGCTCCTGGCCACAGTGGCCACTGAGCTCTTGAAATGTGGTTGAAGAGCTGATTTTTAAAAATTGTATTTAAAATTAATGAGTTTGTATTTAACTACTCATATGTGGCAGGCCTTATGGCTACTATTTTGGACAATACAAGTTTGACTGCTTATTTGAATAACTCTGGAGCTCAAGTCTGACTTTTGGGACATCAAGTCTCTCTCTCTCTCTCTCTCTCTCTCTCTCTCTCTCTCTATTCCAGGATGGTATTTCATCCTGTATGTGACCTTTATTTTACACTTGTTTTTACTTTGCGTAGTCGTCTTGAAGTATCAATCTCTCTGTCCAAGCACGGTTTTCTTTGAAAGAAAATCTTGACTCTGAAGATTGCTCTTTCATAGTTAAAAAAAAAAGCTTGGTGCAAACTTTAAAAAAAATCTAAACATCCCATTTTCTTCTACAACATTATCTTAATGCAATTTCAGTGACAGAGGAACAAAATGACCCTTAAAGGGGGCCATCGTAACGGTTTGACTCCTTGCTGTCTGAAATTGTGTAAATTGTCAACAAATTTTTACCCCATGGAATGGTCCCAGTCCATTTCACTCAGATGTGTGAGTTTATTTTGGATTTGATTTTATTCTTGGCAAGTTCCATGAGAAAGAAATATCAGAGAGGACCAGGGAACGTCGAATATCCAGAGTCCTTCCAGGCCCCAGCTTCTTGTGCGTTTGGGTGTTGGTGGACATTCTGGCAGTGCTTTTTGGCCAGAGCTCTGATGGAATGAACGTGGCCAGTCTGCATGAGCACAGCTTTCAGATGTGCTAATCGGAAACATCTCTGGAGCCTGGGGGTCTAGCTTCTCGGGTAGGATCACATGGACTTGAAAGAAACTATTAAACTGAATTTAGCAATTTGGAAAGTATAGAATGAATGCTTACTTTTTGACCAGGCCACAGACCTATGTGGGGGTATGAAATTGCCCCTTAAGTGTTAACCTATAGCGTTTGCTATTCATTTCTCCCTCATATACACTGGGCTCTGGCTCTATGATCCCCTGTAGATCCCAATACTGAGCTATTGGCTAATAGAATACTGAGATTATACATGGATTATATGAAACATGAAACTTAAACACATTCACTTGTATATTTTAAATCATGCCTAGATTAGTCATAATGTGCAATGCAATATAAGTGCTACGTAAATGGGAGGTATGATTCAAAACTACAGTGAATATTTAAACTTTAAAAATTTTTTACAGTGAAAGATGAATTTCCATTAATCCTCTCCAGTATCCCCTCCTGACTTACTTTTTTTCTTTGTACCAGAGATCAAACTCATGACCTCATGCTTGTTAGGCAGATTCTGTGCCATTTAGCTGTACCCCTGATACCCCCCCCCCTTCCTTTGAGTACCTTTCCCTCATTGTTCTTGCCAGTTTCTGAGGCAGTTCTTGAAGTCCTCTTTTATGTCTCTGATTTTTCTCTCATGGCTGCTTTGGCCACCTCCATGTTCTGAATGGATTCAAAAGGTTTTCTCTTTGGTGTGCATTTTGACATTGGGGAAGTACCAGAACATCATATGATGCTGGATAAGGTCAAGACGGTCCATGAGGATACATTGTAGTGTTTTGATTTGGCAGAAATTGCCCTAGACCTTTAGAATCCATTTAGAATACTGAGACAGCTATGGCAGTGCCACTGAAGACACTCAAGAAGGAGGACTTCCTGAAGTGCTCCTGAAAGAAGAAGAATGATGAGATAAGAGTGTCTCAAACAAGGGTGAATCCTTTGAAAGCGATTAATGCCAATGTGTCTTTTATTGTAATACATTAAAGCATTTTATTAGCATGTTGGCAGTACATAATCATTACACTCCTCACGGGAGTTGGTGCATGTACATAGCACATTTGAATTCTTTCTTCTCTCACCCCTCCTCCTCCCTCCCTCAATCTCTTGGTCCCCTTCCCTTTTGCAAACAATCTCTCTATTTTTTACTGTCTATCTTTTATTTTTTCCTTTTATATTTTGGGTTTCTCATATAAGAGAAACTCTGCAATATTTAAGTTTGTGTGTTTGATTTATTACACTTACCTTTATGGTCTCAAAATCCATCCATTTTCTTACAGATGACTCAAATTTATCCTTCCTTATGGCAGAGTAGAACTCCATGGTGTATAAACACCGTACTTGTGATATAGGGGAAATAAATGTAACTTCCAACCTGCTAGATGTCAGATACACTGAGTTTGCGTTCCCTAAAATTGAAGAACAAACTCTACATGGAATGGTTAAAAGTAAAAAAAAATTAGAGAGAGAGAGCTCCAGAGAGACAGGGATCCAAAAACGGGCTGCTGCATTCCCTACTTCACAGAGGAAGTTTTTTTTTTTAATATATATTGGGGATCAAACTCATGATCTTGTGCTTGCCAGGCAGACGCTTATGCCACTGAGCTAAACCCCTGGCCACAGAGGAAGTTTTATAGCGCAAAGCCATGAGGTGGGTACAACGTTACAAGGTGAGTACAATGTGGGTCAAAACTCTGGTCAAGCAGTAAGATCACGAGTTTAGCCACTTTGGTAATATTGATCCAGTGGGGAAGCAGGCTACATAGCAAGTGTGCATGGAGAGCATAAAGACCCTTTTAGGAAAGGATAGACCAGGAGGTCCTGGCCACCTACCTGGGTGACTGATGTCTCTCTAGACTTTATTGGGTCAGGTTATCCCAATTATAGTATAATCTTCAAATTATGACTGTTCCCTTGGGGAGGCATGTAGGCTTGGTCATTCTCTTTATCTGGAGGCCTGACCTTCAACACATGTGCCTCTTCCTGCAGTTGTAATGTGTTTTCATCTTCTGCACTGACTCTCTCAAGGACCTCACCCTATCTGACTGCCTATAATATTTCTATCTAACTTAGCTGTCTGTAACACTTGTTTTATCCATTTATCTGTTGATGGATGTATAGGATACTTCCAAGATTTAGCTATCATGATTTGTGCTACTGCAAACATGGGTTTGTATGTGTTACGGCTTGTGTCTAGACATCCCCTCAAACCCTCATGCAGTCATTGAGGGCAGGCGTTTCAGAAAAGGCTGAATCTAGAACATGTGATTAATAAATCGGTCCACTGATTAGTTTGCCAGAGTCCTGATTAGGACTAAGGGTATGAGTGCTATACCTGTGCTAGGATGCGTAGCCTGCATACAATATAAGGGACGGAAAGAGTTTTGTCATTTTTCCTTGTTGCTTTTGCTGTCTTCCACCACCATGAACTGTTGCCCCTCTGCTCTGTGCCATCCTCCTTGAAACCAGCCAGTTAGGGACTGAAACCTCTATAAACTCTGAGCTAAATAAATCGTTCCTTTCTTAACATTAAGTGTTGAGTATTTCATCTCAGCAACAAGAGAAAAGAAACAAAGACAGCATGGGTCACTAATATTATGTGTCTAACTCTTCAAGGAAGGTACCTAGAATGGGAATAGCTGGGTCAAATGGAATTTCTAGTCTTAGTCTTTGAGAGATCTCTCTACTAATTCCAAAGTGGCTGTCTAGTTTCCATTCTCACCAACAACATACGCTGGTTCCTATTCTGCCACAGACTCAATAGCATGTGTTATTATTTGATTTCTTCATGATAGCCATTCTTTCTGGATTAAGATGGAATCTCAGTGTTGTTTTAATTTTCGTTTCCCAAATTGCCAGAGACATTGAATGTTTCTTCATGTAACTTTTGGCTGTTTGTACTTCTGAGCAGTAGCTGTTTATTTCAGTTGCCCATTTTTGATTGAATACATTTTAAAAATTTTTGATTAAATATAGCCATATTGTTGACCACAACTCATAGTTGTCAGGCTCTGTTAGCAGGGGAATAATGAGAGAAAAAAATAGTCTCACATTTTCAGGACAGACACAAACATTGTGTGAACGTCATATTCTACAGGAAGGGCAACAGTGCTGCAGTGATGAGTGTGTGACGTGGCCAGAGGCTACCACAGGGTGGGCACCCTTGTCACCACATTTCTATGGATTTAGAGCACTGCACGGCACGTGCCTCATTCAAGGTTTTTGTTTTGAACTTTCCTGGATTTTTTTTTTACATATTTCCATTGCATTTGATTGACACCAAGGATGCAGAAACCTGTGACTATGTGGGAATGTCTATACCATGAGGAGTACATCAATTAAAACAAGAATTCATGAGATTCACATCAGCATCCACTACAAACAGATGGTACACTCAAAGGATCAGTTCTGAAGTGACTGTAAGAAGAGTATTTACAGCACCAAAGGCCAGCATGTATGAGAAGCTTGCGTGGCCTCTAGTTCTGTAACGGGCTTGCTGGAGTCCTGGCCTTGGGAAAGACACCTGTGAATGGGAGCGGCAACCTGGGGTGCAGGAAAATAGCCACATCTTAGTCCCTTTCTTGTGGCTGGGTTGTCTCACAGTTTGTAGAGGTTTAAATTCACAGTTGGCTGGCTCCAAGGCAGAGCAACATGGCAGTGGGGCATGGCAGGGGAGAAATAGCTCATGGCATGGCTGTGGGAAGCAGAGAGAGATCAAAGCAGAAGACCAAGATAGACCCTTCCAGGCCATGCCTCCAGTGACCCACCTCCTCCCACCAGGATTCACTTCCCAGCGTCGCATTTAGCTACCAACTCTTCAGAGGGCTAGCCCACACATGAGTATCATGCTTCACAATCCAGTCACCATTCCAAGTTCCACCTATGAGTGCATGGGGCCTCGGGCGTCATCCAGACATGAACCATGACAAGCTACTACAAAAGCCCTGGACCTGGAGGAAGAGCAAGAGAACATGGAGTCTGCTGGTGCTGTATCTTCCTCTAGTTGCTTCTTTTTCCTTCCCACCAACTTTCTGGCACCTCTCTGAAGTGAGAGAGGAGAATGCAGTAGACCGAGGTGGAGAGGGTTCTTGAGAGCCAAGGAAAATGAGCATACGGTGCTGCTGCGGGTCCAGTGCTGTCAGTGCAAAGGTTGCTCGTGCTCCCGCACACCAGGGAGTTCCATCCTTACTCATCGGGAGACCAAAGCTCAGGGAGCTTCTGCATGTCTGCAAATCTAACAGCTGGTCAGCGATCAAGCACAGTCCTCTGGCCTCTCCTCAGAGTCCCGTATTGAAGTCCTTAGCTTCTGCTCTGTGAGAAGGATGTAGACGTGTATCAAAATTGATGGAAATGGAAAATCAACCTTTCTGATGGCGATTGTCAGCACAGCACTGGGAAGAAGGACCCTGCATCTGTCGCATGTCACAGACATTGTGCTGCTGGAGACTCCCAGTGTTCTTGGGCATGAGGAAGGCTGGGTATTTATTATCCTTACTTTACTGATGACAAATACCAAGTTCCTTAATGTGAAACAGTGTCTCAGCACTGGCATTTGAATATAGTTTTTTGGTTGTGAATCCACTGGTCATTCGAGTGTACCACATTGCTAATTAGAAAATGCTGGCCACAGGACAGTTAAGTTAAATTAAGCCAAAAACCTAAACAAAACAGAACATCAGAACTGGGTAACATAGATATTTGGCTCAAACATGCATTTTGCTGTTTTTCATTTGACCCATTTTAAAGAGCCCATAAACAGAGCTGGTCCATGTTTCAAAAATATAAATAAATCTTGCATGCATCCAAAACAAGAGGAAATACAGTCTTTGACAACACAGGTAGTGATAAAAAAGAGTTAATTTCAGAAGCATTTGCTATGCCAAATACTAAAATTAATTCCAAACAAGCTGCCAGATATCAGCACTCCGTTAATGGAAAGACATCCAGGAGACTGACTGAAGAGGGAGGCTGGCCCTGGATCTCGTATATACTAATGCCTGCGGTGTTGGGGCTTCCGAATTTCCTTGACTGAAGCTCACAGTAGCTGTGTGCTGAAGGTTTCTCCCACTTCACAGATGGAAAGGCAGCCCAGTAACTCTTCTGCAGCTCCCTTACTGACAATGGTGCACCCCGTAGGCGGCTGCGTTGCTCTAATGACAGGTAGAGTGCAGCCAACCACCCTGAACTCTTCGGATTGCTTCCTGCTTGGGTGTTAGAATGCCAAGAAGGAAGGGATTTGCAATTTCTTGGTAGAAGTCTCCTCAGTGTTCCACGAAATGGATGAGAATGTAGCTGCAAGCAAGCAAACACCAGGGAAATACTGACATCGAGTCCAAAGGTTAAATTTTATACCAAATATTTTAACCTAAACGTAGGAAACAGTGTGTTGATAAATGGACCATGGACATGAATAGACATTAGAATATGCTTAGTAAACATATTTTAAAAAATTAATGTTATGAATAATAAACAAACTGCAAATTAAAATAATAATGAAATAGAATTTTACACGTTTTAAATGAATAATAGGGTTTTTTTTTAATTCTTAAGGCTCATGTTAGGGAAATTATGAGATCCTTGGAACTTGGTTGGTCACTTTGGAAAAGCAATTTGGCAACAATTAAAACATCATAAAATTTTTGCACACATTGACCCAGCAAAACCACTCCTGGGAATTTATCTTGAAGCAATTATTAAAAGGCAACCAAAACTATGTGTCAGAAAATGTTCGCTGCAGTAATATTTACAACTGTAAAAAAGATCGGGGGCCACTTAAAGATCCTACAACAGAGAAAGGATTCAGTACATGGTGGTTCTCTGGGTGTTGGGCTTTCTTTCCAGAAACAGAACAGGGACCAGGAGGGTTGAAGGGACAGAAAGAGAATGGAGAAAGAGGGAGAGAAGGCAAAGGCAGATACAGAGACAGACTTCTGATGAACAGTCGTTCTGTATGATCACAGAGATTGGGAAGTCCAGGCATAGAAGTGCTGAGGATGTGGGTTCCTGTGAATCCGCTCAGAAATCAAGAGAAGACTGATGTCTCACTATAAGGACAGTCAGATGGACAGAATAATTCTTCCTGACTCAGCTTGTGCTCTCGCTGGGCCTTCAGCAGTTTGGGTGAGATTTTCCTCTAGGAGGACAATCTGATGTACTCAGTTTACCAACTCAGATGTCAACTGCACCCGGGAAACCCTCACTGACACAGCCAGACATAAGGTTTCACCACCCTTCTCAGCACCCTGGGCCTGGTCTATCTGACCCATGAAATTAAGCATCCCAGCTTGTGCAACCCTTCAGTTAACTGTGCAAGCCAAATAGCGACATAAAAATATTAATATTACTGAAAAAGAAAAGAATATTTTATTTGAAGGTGAATTTCTACATGTAAAGTCTACCTGTAGATTAGCAGTGAGAATAAACCCAGAAAAATAAAGCTAATAGATGAGGCAGAAAGAGGAGGAAGTTTGCGCTTTGCCTCTGCCACAGCCTCTGGCTGTGGAATATTTGTGGCCTGTGGCTTCCGCTAAGTGGAGTTCTGGGTGTATGAAAGGGACTGTCCCTCTGCCCCCAAGATCAGGCTGAATAGAGAAACTGGAGCCAAGGACAGGAGAGTGGCAGGTGCCATCCTGGAGGGTGTGGAGTTTTGCCTTTAGAAGCATTGGGAAGCTGTTGAAAAGGTGTCATAACTAAGTTTATGTTTGGGGGATTCTGACAGCCCGAGGGCTTCCGAGGGGTGGGAGTGCCCAGGAGTGTTTTGTGGCCTAGGAAGGATGTCGAAAGAAGCCCCCCAGGCATAGCAGTGTGGGGATGTTGAGAGAAGAGCCACTGGAGAGGGTGTTAGAGGTGGGTCCCAGTATCCGCCAGTTGCTCAGACATGGGGTGTGGAAGGAGGGGAGGAAGAGGTCGCTGTTTCTTTAGCTCAGGTGGAAGCCCTGTTATCAAGCGTGGGAGGGGAGACAAGACATTGGGATGGTTGGGCATCGGGTCCTCATGAAGTGTCTGCATTCGTTCCCTAAGATACTCACAATTAACAGACCTTGCCCGTGGGAGAGAGGCCGTGGTTAGTGAGAAATTTGGGTATACTGGCTCCTGGAAGCAGATGATGTTGGAAGGATGCCTAGAGGAAGTGAGTCTCAGGAGAAGGGGTGGGTGAGCACAGAGCAAAGGGAAATCCTGAGGCTTAATGAGGAGGAGTAATCGGAGGTAGATACAGAAATGGGACCAAGACAGGGTCTCAGGAAGGGAGCCGACAGGCGGTGGAGCTGCTCAAGGCTGCAGATCCATAGGCTGGTGTCCCATGGGAAGCTTTTGATTAGGCCACTGTACCTTGGATGTGCAGGTGACAGTGTAGCACCGAGTGGGGACAGAGAAGTCGAAAGCAGGACTGTGAATAAGAACCAAAATGGAGGAACTTAAGGCTGTAAGAGGCTCACAGTGGTGTCTATCGGTCACGTTGCCTGGGATCGAGGGTGCTTCCAGGACCCAAATCAGGAGAGTCCTGGGTACACTGGGATGAGCTGACCACCCGACTCAAACATATGTGAACGGAAAATATCTTTTCTCTGTGAGAGATTTACAAACGAAATTACCAGATGTATGCACACAAGGCAGTTAAATAGCAACACAAGGAACCAAGCTAAGCCAAGCTGCCAATTTAGTGGGACAAAGAATTGGGGAATATTTTTGAAACTAAGTTTGGGAATATTTTTGAAGCAGTTGGTGAAATTTTGGGGGAAAATAAGCGGAGATTTTAAAATATGTATTTATTTGTTTAAACCTAAAAAATAGAGACAGTAGTACAGTAAAACTGTAGCAAGCAAAGCCCTGGTATAAACTTTGAATTTAGAACTAAATAGCTTGCTGATTGAGTTTTCTCCTTACTCTTTTATTTAGTTTTAATTTCATACTAAGGAGAATAGAAACCTATAAGAACACCCTATTAACGCACTAGTAGGGAGGCGGAGTGCTTGGCATATGAAAACACTGATACATAATGCTACTAGGTGTATGGTCTTAGAAAAGATTCACGTTATGTCATGAGCTTAGTGAATTTCTGGACTCATTGCCTTGTTTTCCAGGCTGGGCCCTGGCTGCTGTCACCGGGCGCATGTTGGGGTTCTCTCCCCCTGTTCAGGTTCTGGGCACAGGCTCTTAGCACCATTGCCTCTGGGTTCCCTGGGGAACAGGGACCACAGGGGTCCTACTATGTGGGTTTGGGGCCAACCTCTGCCTCTCTTTGACTCAGCATTTTGTGAGGATGAACTGAGGATGCCCCAGAGTCCAGGGCTTTTCACCTGGCTGCTGGCCGCTGGTTCTGGACTGTTCCCTTAGCCCCTCTCTGCCTTCTAAAAGAGGCTTAATGTCAGTCATTTATAGGGAGAGCTCAGTGCTGTATCTGCCCCAAGTTTTCGTTGTTATTAATTCTGCTTTGGCCACTTACTGGTGTGACCTTTGGCAAGTCCACAGTGTGCATTTTCTTATCCACCCAACCAGGGCCTGATCTAAATGGCCAGCACATTTCATCTAGGTTTTGAAACTTGTGCTTGACTTGTCACTGATCAAACCCTAGACTGACGATTGATAAATGTGTATTTATGTGGTGCTTTGTGAGATTGCCTTCAGGAGGAGGTGTTTGTTGAACTCACCTGGACGTTTGAAAGTGAGAATTTAGTTTAAGAAGAAAGACTAAGAATTATTACAGAGAGTGGAGATCAACATAAATCAATCAAGCTCAGTGTACATCTGTATAGATTTCAGTTGAGCAGATCAAAAACTGGGCAGCTTTGGACTTGTTTGCCTGTAACTCTGCTACTCATCTTTCCTTTTGTTCCTGTGGCTTCTTCTTCCCACCTTTCTTGGGCTGTGCCTTTGGGTCTTGGCCATCCTTGGCCAGAATCTCAGGACAACAGACCCGGCCTCTGTATGGAATCCGTTCTGGACTGGACTTGCCCACTTTCTCTCCAGCACTGGGTATTTTAGCAGTTGGCTTACCTTTTCCATCTTGCCTGTAACTCTCTTACCTGTCCTCCAGGGGGCTGCTGACCCTGATGTTGGTCTCTGTCCTTCTCTGTTCTGTCAGAGCTCGGGGTTCAGTTCAGTTCCCTTATTGGTGCAAGAGTTTCCAAACGATTACAGCTTATACAACTTGAACGAGAACAAAAGGGATAGAACAGGTGAACATTGTCAGTGGTTCTTCTAGTGATTTTCAAAAATTGCCTTTTTTGCTTTTGTTTTGCTTCGGAAACAGAATTGTGGAGAATTTTAGCTCAAGTGATGAGACTTTCATAAGAACATCCATATATGTCGTTGCCATGACTTTTACATTTGTTTGTGTTGTGTCTGTTTTTGAACCACCTGATGTATGTCTTAGGCCTGACTTTTAGCCACTGAAAAAGACTGAATACTTTAGTGAAAGAGAAAGCAATAGTCAGTGAAAATAAAGGGCTGTTATCCAGCTATGTACAACGATTTTGGGGTGCACAGCAGAGGAGATACCTAGTTGCCTGGACTGAACTGAATCTTGAAGGGCATTGCAGGGGAAAAAGCAGAGATGCAAAAGGCTTGGGGTGATGGTGTGGGCTGGTTTGGGGTGACTGGCTGGAGAGAGAAGTGAAGACGAAGCTGGAAACAGAGCCAGGACCCTGTTTGGACACGTCAAAGAATGCTGAGGTGAGCAGATTGTTTAGCAGTGATAGGGAATTTTTTTGTTTTTTTGCAAAATCTGAGTAGACCGAGTCTGTATTAATGTTCATGCTGTGAGGAGCTTGGAAAACAACCGTTTATAGTTTCATGCATCTCTGTGTCATCTGAAGATTTTGGAAGTCTTATCTGTAAGACCAGGAATCCTGGCTCTCCACCAGGAAGGCTGCCAGGCTTTTATTGACCTTTTCTGACCAGCTGGCCCTGGGGCTGGGCCTCCTGCTTGCTTTGGCTGCCTCCCTATATTCAGGTGGGTCCACCAGCATCCTGACCCACCACCCTCCCATTCTCTGTCCCCACGGTGAGACTAACGCATCTTGTTCAGCAGGGGCCAAGTACAGGCTTTGAATGGATCATTTCTGACGATATTTCTTCCTACTGCTATTTTCTTTCCAGAAAGGCACTATCATTGATCACAGCAAAACAAACAAAGCAAATCCTAAACAGCTGAGGTTCATATTTCCAAAGACCCATAAACCTCATCAGCATAAAATAAATTAAATTTGGAGCTTAGTGCATACATTCGTTTGATGGAGTGTTCCTCGTTCTGCTGGAGCGTCTGGAGAGATTTCGAAGTTGTCCCTGAGCTCTGATGGGCCTGCCGTGCCTGGTGGGTCCTGGACAGAAATGGGCTGTGTCCCCATTTGGCTAAGTGGCTGATAGGAAGTAGAGGGAACTCATCACCAGTTTGTCCCAGCCGCCTGGAATATGGGCCTCTGCACCCTGGTTTTACCTATTTGCCTTTTTTGGGGTGAGGTGCTGGAAATAGAAGCCAAGGCCTTGGCTCTCTAAGCACAAATTTCATCATTATACACTCAGCGCCCTATTTATGTATTGAAAAAGGTGTATCTGTACTGCAGATTCTCTCTATATAAATTATACCCCAGTACAAAACTCTATGCACATAAAGCCTATTTGTTTATAAAGTTCTTCCTTCTCCTTTATTTATTTAGTTTTTTGTTTTAAAATGAGAACTCTGAGGTTTCTTTTTTAGGGAAAAATTAAAAGGACAATGACAGTACTTTATAATCCTGGCAGTATTACTTGCGACTTTGGGTTAGTCCTCATTTGAAAAGCATTGCATACTAGGTTTTAAGTGGTTTAATATATCACCAACAGCAAGAACCATAGCGTGTGTGTGTGTGTGTGTGTGTGTGTGTGTGTGTGTGTTTCCTTTCTGAGACTGACAACTTGTGGATTACCCATGCATTTTTTAAAATATTAAAATCTAAAGATTTATTCTGCCAACTCATGAATTCATTGCCTCTTCATCATTTTTCTGATCTTATCTGAAACCTGTGTTTATTTAGACCCTGGCCATCTTTTTTTTATTTTAAAGAGGATAAAACAGAATAAACCCATCAAAACAAACCAGTGTAAGAGATACAGGACTTCAAAACATTACCGAATCAACAATAGTTACCATAATGCCTGTTGATGTCTCCGAAATAGCTACAGATAACTTTAGATGTTGTAAAAATCAAACAGAATAGAGTAGAAACAATAAAAACAAAACAGTGAATGCAATAAAGGACTTTAAAACAAGCCTATAGTAAATCCAAAATGGCTACCATAAGAGATGTGCTATCTTTGAAATAGCTGCTCCTGCCATCAGATTTGACATAATCAATAAAACAAAAGAGAATAAAACTCAACCCAACAAAACAGTGGAAATGATATAGGACTTCAAAACAAGACCATAGGGAATCAACAGTCGCTGCAACCCTGATCTGGTTGGTTGCATGCTCTTCCTCTTAGGTCTGTGTGTTGCTCTCTTACTCCACCGTTTTGGGAGGGAAAACTGTAAACAGCCGGGCTCCTGGATGCATCCTGTCCTGAAGCGGGAGGAGAAAGCGCCACATGGACCCGGTGGCTGCTGGTGCTCACAGCGCCTGGACCCAGTGTGGGGCTGCTCAGGGCTGGCATCACATTTGCTGTTTGCCATTTAAAAAACCTGTCTCTATTTCATTCTTAGGCTGCCTATGATCGTGTGATTAGGGTCCCAAGGCTGAGTTTTAAAGACTTTTCCCAAAGCCCAGCACCTATCTGTCAAGGCTGAAAAGAAGGGGGCACCGGAGGCGGGTCGTCCTCTCCCACAGGACCAAGGACGGCCTGCTGGCCTCTGCCTATATCTGTCATCCAAATCCCGGGCGGCAAAAGCGAGTCAGGGGCGTCACAAATGACTTTGATTTGGATTATATTTTTAAAGTACCTTTTCATTCCACAGGCACCAGAGCAATGAAGTGTTACAATGGCTGGCTGTGTGAGTGACCCAGTTTAGTAGGTTAGTAAACTGCAATGCATTCATGGGAGACCATGGATGCACATTTAATAAGTTTTCCCCCCGATTTTGTAATAAATTTTCTACTGTCTTGTCTGTGTACATATTTGAACTTCTGATAAAACACATCCCTGATTAGAAGTTAGATCTGCATAGTTTATTTTTGAATTCAAGCCTGTGCCTGTCCGTCTACATAACCTTTTCCTGGGGCCACCCCCTCACGGTACTTTTGACCCCTCCGGCGAATGCTAGGGAGGTCCAGTGCGTGGTAGTCCACGCTCTGCTTGTGGCCAGGTGGCTTATAGGAATAAAGAGGAATGCTAGGCTCCAGTATCCTTGGCTAAGTAAACATTTAACACTTCTTACAGAAGTATCTTATATACAACGAAAGATAAATGACACATTGGAGAACATTTATTGGAAAGCATTTGAGTAACAAAGGATCTCTTTTGTTATAAGACAAAGCACTTTCACAGCCAGGATGAAAAGACAGTCCAGGAAAAACACACGTAAAACTCAAGTGCATAAGCACAGAGAGACACTGTGAGTTTTTAATAAACATGCAAAAGGTATTTGGCCTCATTTGGTCAAAGAACTATAAAGGACAAAAAAAAGGGAGAATCTACTTCCACCAGGCACCCACTGCCTGCCCCACCATCTCATAGCTTGTGGCTAAAAAGTAAGGTAAAATTCAGTGCTCTTTGATGAGGGATAACACACACTTTCCTATGCTGATATTATTTGTAGGAGTGTAACATTGCTGCTACCTTTTTGGAGGGTTGGATGCTGTGTGAGAAAAAAATAAGCCATGCTCTTTTCACACAATAGTTTCTTTGCTGTAAATTTATTTCCATGAGTGCTCAAGATATGTGTACCTCCCTACAGTGTCTGGAGTAGTAGTGAGACATTCCCAGCCACCAGACACAACCAGAATATCCACGTGTGATTAGGGAAAGTGCGGCATGGCTGTTCACTGTGGCTGTGCTCTTAAGGATGAGAAAAAGAGAGGATAAACGCTTGTAGGAAACAGTGATCCATGCATGGTCAGGAAAAGTATACTAAAATAATGCAAATGCTTGCGTTTCTATATTGTACAAAGACAAACAGGCAGGAAAAATCTTACTGTGCTCATTTATAAATGAATCAAAAACTTTTGGAAAGAGTTGTAAAAACAAAAATAAAATAAAACAGCGACAAGCCAGAATAATGGTTGGCTTTGGGCACTGACAGAGATTTAGGGCCTACAGAGGGATCTTTTATATTTCAGTGTAAGCTGTTCTGTATCAGTTCAAATTCCTCTCTTACAATGAACTTATAGAATTTTAATGATAAAAAACTAACTAGTAAAAAAGTTCATTCTTTCTCCACCACCCTCTAATAATACCCTAATTCTTTCTCTATATCTGATTCTTCTGGTCTGTTTTTAAAGTTGAAATTGAACCTGGCGACTGTATACTGGGCTACATCTCCAGCAATCTTTTTCCTTTTATTTTTTGAGACAGGATCTCGCTAAGTTGAACTCAAACTTGTGATCCTCCTGCCTCTGTCTCCCAGAGACAGTACTGGGATTCCAGGCATGCTCGGCTCACTGGGCTTAGATTTGTATTTCAGTTGATTAAGACTCTCAGTGCCCCTGGATACACCTGCTTCTTGGGAGGTGCATACCTCTTGGCTCACTGTTGCTGACAGCCCTTTGGAGTCTCAGCAGCAGGACTGGTTGGGGTGAAAGACATCAAGCTTGTTCCTGTCTGGGAATTCTGCCTTCTAAGAGGTTCTTAGTCAAGGGCAGCGATTATAGCTGCCAAGTCATACGACCTGGGTTTAAATTCTCACTTTAGTACTTGATAGAGATAGACCTCTGGACGGGTTATTTAGGTTCCCTTGGCCTCTGTTCCATCCGTAAAGTGGGCTATTAATAACACCAACCACACAGCTTTGTATGAATGAGGAGCAGTGCCACTTATAAAGCACTTAGACGGGAGTCCTGAGTGCTGTCCTAATTACATCAGACATTATTGCCCTTCTACTTTATGTTTAGAGGCAGGTCCATCTCCCCTGCGTATTTCAGTTGAAGGGATTTGCTGGGCTCGCGAGGGGAGTCTGTTGCTGTGTAACATGTCAGGATTTAACACCTGGGTTGCTGTCCTGCTCTGTGCTGCGTTAAATCCTCCATGGCTGTTTATACTGGTCTGTGGTGATTGATAGTGAATTTACTGGTACACTGTTGTTTTATTTTAAATCAGGAGTCTAGCTGAGGTGAAGACACTATACGATTGAGGTGTTTATAGCTTATTAGTTCATGTTAATATTTGGAGAAGTTGGGACATGCATGGAACATATTTAATATTTTTTCTCTCTTTTTGCAGTACTAGGGATGGAATCCTGTACCTTGGTACTGAGCTGCATCCTCAGCTTTATTTATTTATTTATTTATTTGTTTATTTTTGAGACAAGGTTTTGCTCTCATTAATTTGTCCAAGCTGGGCTAGAACCTGCCATCCTGCCTCTCCCTTCCAGAGTGCTGGGACTGCAGACATAGGTCACCACTCCTGACTAATACGTTGGTTTTTGATTTGCCCCAAATCGTGCAGATATATATCTGTACTTATTGTTGTGTATTTGTTTTCCGGAGGACTGAGCTGATCACTCTGGAAAAGCACGAGGCCATCTGACTGGTAGAGTCTGAAGAAGGGGCGGTCCATACTATAGACTCTCTAGTCCATACGCTTTGGGTTGAGAAATTGCTTGGAGGAAGAAGTGTAAGCAATTTGTTATGCACAGAGTAGCCCTCAGGGCCTGAGATGAGGAAATTCCATTTCTCTTGAGTCAACACTTCCTCTGGCTTTCTGGGTTCTAAGTTTTGCCTTTGTCATTGGCTCAGCTCCTCTGAATTTAATTTCCCTGAGAAGAGCGGACCCTTCATGCAGCTGGATGGTGTAGACAAAGACGTCACTCAGAGTGACCAGAAAATCTTGGAGAGGTTGAATGAAGTCCGGAGGGAAGAAGGGAAGAGGGCGCCCCCTGGGGGCCAGGCTCCACAGTACACCTATTGCGCTATCTTCATTCTCGGATAATCTGGAAATTGGCCACTTTACTCGTGAAAAAGGGAGGTTTAGAAAGGTTAATTTATTTGCCTAGAGTTACAGGGTTAGTAAGTCCCAGAACCTGGATTGGTGCTTAGGTCTGACATCCTCCTTATTCGGACATTCCTTCCCTCTGTTCTCCTTGAGTCACTGTTTTATTGTGTGAATCACGAATTGTATGCTTCCTCCCCTCCCCTGACATCATTAATATTTTTAGAGCATTTGGGGGCCCTGGATCATGGAATAGGGTGGGGTAAGAGTGTGTACTTCAAGATGGCCCATCTGGGATGCCCAAGATAGGGGAAAGACTGGGACCTAGGGTTAGAAATCCTGTGTACTGATTGTATCTCTCTTACTAATTTTACTGTACTTTGGGGTAAGCGACTGATATGTGGGAGTTCCCCCCACAGATAAAATGGGGATACCTTGACTTGTCT
Source organism: Dolichotis patagonum (assembly GCA_004027295.1). NCBI lineage: Eukaryota > Metazoa > Chordata > Mammalia > Rodentia > Caviidae > Dolichotis > Dolichotis patagonum. The sequence continues at coordinate 55,064 of PVJX010001760.1, read as the reverse complement.
GATAGGGATTATATGATAAGTAAATGACAAAAAAGCTGTGAAAAGCACTGGGTAATTTTCTGGCTGAGTACTTCCCTCAATCTTCATTATAGATCTTTTTATTTATGTATTATTTAATGTTTTTGAAACAGGGTGTTGCTATGCAGTTCAGATTGGCCTTAAGCCCACTAAGTAGTCCAGACTAGTCTTGAACTGGTGGCAGTCCTCCTGCCTCAGCCTCCTGAGTGCAGAGAATCCAGGTGTGTACCACAGCTGTCTATAAAAGAAACTTTATAGAGGTGGCGGTGTAAGCCGAAAGTACAGCACTTGCCTAGCATGCATAAGGCCCTGAGTAACATCCCCAGCAGTGACAAAACAAACAAACCTTTTAGTTTGCCGATGGGCTCCATTCCTATTAGCATTTTAAGAGCTACCTAAGCCTGAAAAATGGCATCAGAGAGGGCGCTTGTCCACCCTGAGTTCCCTTCCAGTTCCAGGCAGAAGGTAGACAAGGATCTGTGACGTGTTCCCATTGCTTGGTGACAGTCTCTCATAGACCTTCTTCCTGCTGTGCAGGGTCCAGGCTGTGTTTCTCCTGACAGAGAAGGAAGAAAATAAAGAAGTCTTCCAACGTGTGACAGCTGTAACATCTCTGTGTGACAGGTTACTACTATATCTCTAGGTGAACTTCAAAAATTGTTCTTTGAAGGAGAATTGTACGTGTCTCTGGAGGAAACTTTTGGATACCCGATTCAAGCCAGTTCTTTTTGAAACATGGCTTAGGAAGCAGGCTACTGCCGGAAGAAGGAAATGCAATAGGCAGAACTCTCAAATAGGTATTTCGCCTTCATTTTTAAATTGTATCCCCCCAAGTAGAAAAATTCTAATAAATTCCAAGAAAAAGAGACCATAACTTTAAAATGCAGTGTGGATCTGGGATTGTTACACACTAAACCAATGTGATGCCTCCTATATTTGTGAAACTGTAAAATTGAAGTTGGTTTCAGAAGTGTTAACTTGGGACCCACTAACATTCTTATTCATTAGAGAAATCCACAGTTATTTTGAGAATTATGTCCAACCTCAAATAAAGTAAGAAATTCAGTTAAGTAGGACATATAATTTTCTTAAAATCCTGATTAATGGAAATTTGCTAATGGTACCCAGCATTTTCCTGCCTGTTGCTGCCAGAAGGTTTGTAATAAGCTGCAATACGTTGATCTCTTTCTTGAAGCTTGTCTTCCTGACAAGTTTATTTATGCAGAACACAACCAAGGTCTGGTCCGAAGCAGGTAAGAGAGTCCTTGGAAGTCAAAACAGCTGCCACAAACCTACAGGTCATGTCCTGGGGAAGAGACAGAGAGCTCACTAATGTGCACTGAAAATATAATAGGTATTTGTTGGCTTTGGGACAGAGGATCTTTTATTTCTCATTCATTTATGAGAGCATTTCTTCATTTAATCCCAGTAACATAATTTATGTCTCCTGGGCAATAAACATGATCAACCAACAGCTAAATTTTACTTACACAATCTATTTAAGAAAGCCACACATATGCAAATGAAGATTTCTAATTCTACTCAGTCAACTAGAGATTTAGTGTTTGGAGAGATCAGCTCGGTATTTGCACCACTGTCCCCAGTGTAATATGGGTCCACGAATGTGCTGAATGGAAAAATGAGTGAAGGACTGAGAAAGACAGACACTGGATTTCACAGAGCACCTCGCTTTTAGTGAATTGTGCAGAAGTGTTGGTGTGGAGTCGAATTTAACGTTGCTTCTTCACTCAACTCTGATTCGTGGCTAACTTGTCTCCTCTGATCCAGCCTCCCACATTCCTCCACACATTTGTTTGTGTGATTCATCTCTTCGATATGTTCCCTGTTCCCTGATCTTTTCGCTTTTGAGGAGAGAAGAATACATTGCCACAATAAATATTTTTTCATTATAAGGCAGCTTTATTTGGAAAGGAGTTTTCAGGATATACCAGTCAATTTAGTTTCCAGCAATGGCTGTCTACAGCCGTACAAAGCTCGATTAAAATTTAATTAAAGTGTACTTAATTAAATCCTGTTGGGCGGAAGTAAATGGAAAAAGTGATTAGCCCTCTTTGACTGTTTGCTAAAGCCTTTGCTTAGGTTTTGGGGTCCCCCTCTGGGGGCAGACAGTGGTCCTGGCTGGTACTAGAGCCCGTCCAGAGGAGTCTTATTTCCTGAAATGCCAACATCCCCTCCTGGCTTCTAGCACCACGTTGACACATGGCATCCAGTCTCTTTTTCTCCTTGGCTAATAAAATATCTGCGCCTACTGAAGTAAGGTTACAAGACATTGTCCCGGGGACCCAGGGTTCCAGGCTTCCTCCTCAGTATGGTCTCATAGCTGTCTGTACAATAGTAGACAAGAAGACTGAGCACAAAGGTAGCACCGTGGACGGTGGTGTAGGGCTGCTGCTTTAAAGTCTTTGCTCCTCAACATTTTATTGGTTAGAAATCCACTGTCAGCACCAATTCAAGGGAGGCAGAGGAATGTGGTTCAGTGGAGTGACCCCAGGGTGGAGTGAAGACAGTTTCCTAGTGTCCCTGCCATGGCTACTACCTAGGTAATGGTGAACAAGCCACATTGTCCTTGTCATATTTCATTCAGCCAACACAGAGCTTTTAGAATTTTTCAGTTATGTCAAGACCAGGAGATGAGGAGGCTTTGCCTACTGCAGTAGGGGGTGGCCTTCTAGAAAACACCGATAGCCTGGCCATGTTAATGTCATATTCTTGTTTGCCACTCTTGTCTAGAATTCAGCAGCAGTTTTAGAGAGAACATGCTTGTCTTATAACACCGATCACTCTTGGTTACCACCCCTATGTTCTCCCACCACATCCCCAACCAGGAAACCTAAGTATCCCTCATCATTCACCAAACAATGTCCGTTACACCAGATCTGCTTCTCTACCTTCATTACCTGCTGAGTCTAGGACTGGTAACCAGAACCCTAGTTCATGGTCCATCGCTGTCTCTTTCTCTCCGGTCCTGCTCCCTTTCTCTAACATTGTCCTGTAGGAGTTTTATACCACATTTGTTTGACAAATAGGACCAAGAAATAAGGTTCTGGTTGGTTAGGATAAGTTTCAGTGAGTTGGGAGAATCCTACTAGAAGAAAGGAAGAAGGAGGGAGAAGCAAGGCAGGAGGGAGGAAGCAAAAACGAAGAAGACAGTGAAGCCAATGTAGTGCAGGCTTTTGAAAAAAAGCTCCCAGGTCTCTGCATAGAAACCCAGCTGCCTTTCACAGAAATATGTTTTCTAAGCCCTATCTATTCCACCTAAGATTGTCATTGCACATGAGATCTTTATCTTCCAAAACCAGAAGGTAGACGTACATGTTCCTTTCTGACAGTTGTTACTTGGATTATATCCACACCCGAAGTGAACTAGATGAGAGAAGTCATAAAAGAGGCAAGAGACGGTGCATTATGAGAGGAACATTCTTCCTTTCTGATGGAAAACTCCATTCTTAGTGGCTGATAAGGCTGCTGCCCTAGACACAGCTTGAGTTGCTAGAGGGTGGGTGGACACTGGCTGTTGGGCACTTTGGGTTTGAGGACCCCTGTAATGGACTGACTCAGCGGTGGGATGATACAGAGACACCATCTCCCTTATAATCCGGGATGCTGGACAATGACTGGATTGTTTATGCTAATTAAAAGAGGAAAAATATATCAGAAACTGGAATGTGCAAATGCTTTTGATCCACTTATGACTGGAGTTGTAATCAGAAGATAAATTCTAGGGGAGTGGTTATCTCCAGCCTAGGGGAGTCACTGTGAGTCAGTCCCTCAGTCTGGGCCTGGGGAATGCAGTGGTGACGTAGTCGCAGGGCTCTGCTTATTACCAAGCCCTGTCGTCAAAGCTCTGTGAGGGCAGGAAAGGTTGGGTAGCACATTACATGTGAGGCGCCTGAGACTCAAAAGGTGATGTCAGTGGTTTCTAGTCCTTGTTAGGGAAATATTTCCAAAATACAGAAATGGAAATTGCCTCTCAGACCTTTTGTGTGAGAATCCCTGACCTCTTGGTTGCCAGCCCCATGATCGTGGGCAATGGAAACTGAATTTCTATCAGATAGTTATTACATGATTAGTTTAGTACATGGTTAGTTTAGTACAGAACCTCTGGACTAAGTGATTTGCCGAAAGATAAATAGCTAATAAATAGCAGAGCAAGGATTCAAACGTAGCTGGGTCTTTTATGGCAAATTGAGCTCATGCTACTAGATCCAGGATTAGACTGAATACTGTTTGACAATCACCAAAGACCTGTTGTGCTAAAGCAATTTTCAGGTTTTTATTTCATTTTGTGCTAAGTCTATGATGTCATTATTTTCCACTAGCATTTTTGTGGATCAAGATACTGAGGCTGAGAGAAATTCAGAGCTGTGCTTACGGCCTTCTGCCTTCTTTTATGGAAGGGTACAGTAAAATTGAAATCCAGGCCATTGTAGGCTCTTTTATTTCATGTTAATGTTATACAAGTTTTCTTTATATTTCTGCACTTCCAGTCTTACTCTAAGAGTCATGGGAATCCTAACTTTAGATTTTATTTATTGAGTAATTGTCTTAATAATAGGGAAAGCAAAACTGAATAGAAGAAGATGGTTCCATATCGTGCTTAACCAAGGCGTAGTCTTTCAAGCTATCATCAGAACGTAGTGCTCCTATTATGCTTCTGGAACTGTGGTCCAAAGAGCATGGTACCCCATCATGTGCAGGATGGATAGGAATTCAGATTATCTGAATCCCCAGACCCAGTGAATTTCAGCAAAATCCTTAGGTGATTCCGCTACATACAAAATTTCAGAAGCTCCATTCTACCCAACCTCTACTGGAAGCCAGATCCCTCCTGGAGAAATCACTAGACTCATAGTGTTGTTTTTGCCAGTACAAATATCTGAAGTGCTGGCTGTCAGAACAAAAGCTGGGTTTCACCCAGCAGATAGCTCGTAGGTACAATGAAGGGCACCAACACTGAAAACAAAATGTGGGAATCCATCATGGTGTTCTTAGTGTGTTTAATTTACAGAGCATGGTTAAGGGGCCAGAGTTGGATCCATTTAGCCTTATGTGTTTGACTATGATGAAGCTTATTGCTCAAGTTGTCTTTGGAGGATTTGCAAATGAATTTAACCAAAAGTATTAAGTCTAGAGTCTATTGAACTTTAAGTCTCTTATGCCCCTCTGTCGCTTCTCATTCATATCCCCTTCTGATAACTCTTAAGCAGAATGTAATGAACACTGGAATGCTAATAAATCATAGCACTGACTGGTTATTGTGGTTGCTACAATCATTCTTATTTTTGATTCATACAGGGATGCTTTTTCCCTTAAGTAGTACTTACTGGTTTGCTTTTATGAGGAATGTCCCCAGCACGTGGCTTGTAGATAACTTTGAACAACAAAAATGGCCTTAGCAAACGATTTTGTATATAATTGTATTTTTCAGTCTGAGTAAGAAAAATCTACATTTCACCCAAAACACACAGGATCTATTTCGGCTTGAGCCAGATAATGAGACGGTAATTGGTGTGTAAGCCGTTTCATTCTCCAAGTTTTCTCACGGGACATAATTTGTCTCTTATTTGTCAAGGATGGGTTTTGCAAGACAACACTCCCATTCATGGTGGGCAGAGCACATGTACTAAAACATTATCATAGTTGGGATTAATGGTCCACTATGGATTTATGTCAAGAATGTTAATGATTTGTTTATGAATAAGTGCATGGTGAGACAGTAGCCTGCAGAGTTGCTGAATGGACAGTTTGCTCGCACAGGATTCGTGCAGGAAATAAATACTCTTGCCAGGCCTTTTGCATCTCTTAAGTAGCTGCTGTGAATTGACTCTGAGATTTGAAACGGTGGCATTTACCTCGCAAAATCCTGTGCTTGCCATTGCTGATCTTGTAACTCTAAATTTTCCCTGATAAAGTATCAAGAAAGAATGTCATTTTAGGATTGAGTACAATTGTTTTTTGATAAAGAAAATTGTGAGAAAACAACCATTTAAATTAATCTTGTCATTAAAAAAAAAAGGCTGCCTCCTCCCTCTGCATCTCTCCTCACCAGATTACGTGTGGTTTTTTTCTTTGGAAGTGCATCTTAATTTGTGGAAGATGTGAATGAATTTGCAGTAGGTTTGAATTGGTAGGTATAAGATAATCATTGCCAAGAAGAGTCCAGGAAATGAATAAAAAAATCAACATTATGTAAAGACCCATATGCATACACTACATGTGCATAGGTGGATTTACAAATGTGTGTGCCTGTAGTGTGTGTGAGATTGTGTGTGAGTGTGTGTGTGTGTGTGTGTGTGTCTAGCTTACTGTGTAAATGTTTAGGGTACAGTTTAATGACATGTATTCTGGCTACTTTTTAAACTTTTACCTTTTCAGGAATGATGATGTTGGCTTTCACTTAAGAAGGAATTTAAAGTTACATGTTTTTCTATTTATATAAAAAAGATTAATTACTTTTTTTCAGTTTGGGATAGAACTTGTGTAAGTCAAGTTTTTCTTGAGTTGTATCCAGAGGATCTTAGTAACCTAAACACCAAAGTCATTCTGCGTAAATTTCCAGTGGTAATTTAAGAAATTTCCCACCATGAATCTGACCAAGAGGCAGTAGCATGTAGACTCCTTTATAATCAGAAAATACATAATATTTGTTTAATTACAATGGCATTTGCATCTATGCAGAGATCCCCAAGAGTGATTTACTCTTTAGATGCCACAGTGTCTAAGGAATGGAATGTGTATGTTATGTTATTTGTTTTTCTTGCACTCATATATCTTGACTTACAGGTTTCCTTTTTCTCCTACGTAGAGATGATTCCACTAAAAAGCGTTGTGCAAATGAGACTGAGAAACCCATTGCTTGCCTCACCCACTGAGGCAATGAAATGTAGACTAGGTTTTTAAAAAAAACTGGGTTCTGCCCACCTCCCTGGTAAACAGCCATGGCTCGGGCAAGTGGCAGCTGCCCCAGGGGGAGAACCAGCCAGCGTCTCCTGAGATCCACACCATGTTGGAACTTAGGGCGCTGGAAAACCAAGCAACCAGCTGGCCTCCCTGGTACGCAGCTGTGAGCCTATTGGTGATCCCCCCCACCCTGTTAGCAAATGGGAGCCAGAGGTCTGAGCATCTCTTGGGAGGTTGACCATATTCAGTATAGCAAATAGGGGGAATTTCCTTCTGCCATCTCTTTGAAGGCAAATATTCTTATCATTGTTTTGCTTTGTTCTGATTAATTGTATTGCTCTATTCAATATTCTGTTTTGATAAGTTCTATAATGTTCTGTATTTGATTTGCTTTTGCTATAACTGATTGAAAGAACAACTATTGTGAAGATAACGAGATATACTATGGCACCTATTACTGTTATCCCAGTAATCTGTTGTGATGTTCTGTACCAATTTCACTGCACTGTCTCAGTTGGCTTTGTTCTGTCTTGTTCTGTTGTGTTTCACTACCTTCAAAATAATTTTAAAAAATTAAAAAAAAATTGGATTTTGTTAACCTCAAGAGTACTTGATCGCACATCTGTTGTTCATTAGAATGAAGCTATCTTTCTCCTATTTAAGAATCTCTTTATGGCCAGCACCCCTGACGAGCCTGTTAGAGAGAGAGAATGGAGCTTTGACTTTAGAGCGGGATGACAGAAGCCCCCGATTTCTCACCTGGGTGGTATTCCTTTTCTAGAGTTAGTTTGGGTCTGTAGTTTTATTAAGATTCTTCAAGTGGCCTGAAATTGAAAGAGAACATACAAAACATTCTTCTGGTGGATAGGCTGGAGGACATTGACTGTAACCATATACCCGATACTCTTTGAGCTCTGGAGGTAAATGGATTGAATTCACAGGTAATGTGAGGAAAAAAGTTTGTAAATGAAACATTATTAGAAGAAACTATTTTCTACATTGCAATAGATAAAAAGGGACTCTTTGAAATACTTTATCATTTTATGTATCTTGTCAGTACAACTTAAAAGTGATAATAATAGCTCAGCATAGGACATATATTCTATTTATTTATATATTCAGCCATTTATACCTTAGTTAGGTGTGGTAGAATCAGCAGACACCTTAGAACAGCCAACCAGAAAATTTTCAGTCAGCTGTCCCAGTCCAATATCCTGGGAAGTTTCAAGTTCATACTTCAAAGTTTCCTAACTAGAGCAGTCACTGCTCTGGCATAGATGGAATAATCACATTATCACAGTTATTGACTTGAATTCCAAGAAAAATTCTTCTTCTAAGATCAAAGAGAGAAGTAAATAAGATGCAAATTGACACCTGTCTTGAATTTGGATCTTCAGCCTGCATCTTTAACTCTCTAAAACTTTCTTGCAATGAGAATTTTTGGGAGCATAGTGATAAGAATGTCACGTTGTTCAGACATGCTTTCTGCTCTTCCAGGCAGTTGAATGAGTAGGCGGTTTTTCTTTGGGATTAGGTGTGTTTTCTCACTCCAGATCACTTGACAATTGCTTTACTAGTCGTCAGTGTTTTCTCTGTGAGTGAAGAAACAAATAATTTAAGTACGAGTGTCTATTTTATTTCTCTTCACATAATAACAGATGGCAGAGAGAAACCCAGGCCTAAAAGTGCGTGAGAGCTGCAGCGGTACAGTTGGGAGTGGCTGAGATAAGAAAGATTTTTCATATACATAGTCAGAAAAAAATACCATTGAAGCAAAAGTGATTATGATTTAATCATTAGGAAAATGCCAGGTAAGACTACGGTGAGCTGTTTCATCAAACCCACTATGATGGTTACTATCGGGAGGCAGAAAACAAGGGCGAGCAAGGAGGTGGAGCCTCCGGTGCTGTGTTGGTGGGAATGTCACATGATACAACCGCCGTGGAAAATAGTGCGGCAGTTCCTCAAAGTAACTGTCAATAGGGTTATCGTGTGACCTAGCCATTGCACTTAGGAGCATGTAACCCGCAGACTAGGATCTCAAGGAGATGTGTACACCACACTTACAGCACTATTGCTCACACTATTGCTCACTGGTGAATGAGTGGACAAGAAAAATGTGGATTATCTAAACCAGACATGAAGGAACAAACGTGATAGAATTCTAGCTTTTAAGGAAGTTCTTGTAGTAGAGACGCAGAGACAGACGGTAGAATGGTGTTGCGCAAGGGTTGTGGAGGTAGAACGGGGAGTTATGATTTAATGGGTACAGAATTTCATTTTGGGAAATAAAATGCTCTCAAGATGGATCTTGTGATGATTATACAATAATATGGATTTTTAAAAAATGTTATTTGCATTCTAGCACAATTTGAATATCGGGCGAAAAGGAAGAGGCTCTGGAAGTGTTTTTAGTTCTCCATCTCTTGTGGACCCGAGACTCCTTTTGAAGGCCAATCGGAGTGCAAATGGCTAGCACGTGACCCGGAGCGATGTAACTGCATTTATTCAACAAGGCTTGTCCCAGGGCTGTCCTGAAGGATGTCAGAGGAAGTGTGACGAGCTGGCATAGAGTCAGGACCAGGTTTCTTTCATTTTTGCTTTGCACCTGACAGTTCTAGGAGGCTAAGAATTCCCCTTTGTCCCAATGTTTTACGTTCATAACAGAACTAGATTTGAGTGTTCTTGCTCACGGTTGTATTTTTCTTTTTCTTTTTTTTTTTAAATTTAAAGAGGAAAAAAACAAAACAAAATAAAACAGAATAAAGGGTAGCGACAGTACAGTATTTCAAGGAAAAAAGGAGGAACACAACAGCAATAAAACCTAAGAAATTATTACTTGACTAATTACATACTGACTTCTTTGAAATAGTTGTTCTAATTACAAAGTTAAAACATGTAAAGTAGACATTCAATCAGTGAGACTGTTAACAGTTCTGCTCCACAGTTTTCACGGTATAGAAAGGTACAGAAAAGAAAGCACAGCCCCGTTTAGACTCCACGGTTGGCTGTTTGATGCCTAGTCTGTGTTTCATTTTCCAGACATGCAGTTACTGGCATTCGAGTGCCCTTAGAAACAAAAAGATGGGTGGTTCTGCTATGTGACCTGCTCCTCTGACAAAACTCTTTGGTAATATGTTAATGTCTCTATTTGCATTTTTGATGGCTTGGAAAAACTTTAAAAGTTGATAAATGTTTTAGTAAAAATCTTGTCATTCTAGTGAAAGTAAATTAAGTAAATTTGAAAGTAAATTAAGTCCTAGGAGAGCAAAGTGGCTAGAAGTTCTTCAAGCAGGCAGCGGGAGCTCTGGATGGGCTGGTTGCCCAGCGGGAGCTCAGGGAGGCCCCAAGACTTTCCTTTCCCAGGGGAGCTGATGCTGTAGGAGGAAGCAGATGCAGCAGCTCACAGCTGTGCCCCCCGTGGGCTGCAGTGGACCTAGTGGTTTGCACCAGCATATCAGAGGCGGACTCCTCAGATGCCGGGACAGTCTCATTCTCCTCCTTAGGTTTCAGGGCTGGAATTCCTGCCTCCTCTTCAGGGCGAGGAGGGGCAGTCATGAGATGCAAGTTAGCCTTCTAAAGGCGTTGGTATGAAATACAAGTACTGAAACTTATTGAAGTTATTAAAGTGCTTGCTGACTTGATTTTTAAAATAATTTTTTGATATATATATGCTTTATTATATAGACAGAATCTAACTTGGAGGGGTCTGGGAATATAGCTCAGCAGCACAGTGCCTGCCTGGCAAGTTCAAGGTCCTGAGTTTGATTCCCAGTTGCAAAACAAATCAAACTTAAATTCTAACTTTGAGAACTATGAAATATTGTTGGAATGCTATTAAAATTGTTTGGCTTGGATAGAAATATATATATATATATTAGAAATTTCCCTCTCATTTTAAAGAGATAGATCTATATAGCTCTCTCATTCTCTCATATTCCTATATCTATATATCTCTATCTATCTATCTATCTATCTATCTATCTATATCTTCCTTTAAACTGATTAATGGTGATACTTTAAAGATTTCCCAAACCCCAAAATTACATGTTTAAAAAAGTATACTCTAATTAACCTGTCTTCTTTTATTATATTGTCTAAGTTCCTGTTACTTGGAAAAATGATTTCATTGTTTTATTAGAGTCAGCCACATAGTATACGTTTCTTGAATGTCTGCCATCACCCGGTATTATGGTTTGGATCTAAATTTCCCCCCCAAAGTCCACTCGATGGGCTTCTGGGGAGTGACTGGGTGATGAGGCTTCTATTAATCCGCTGATGAGTTCATAAGGGAGTGGGCTGTTTGGCAGGGCTGGCTGAAGGAAGTGGCTCATAGGAGCATGATGCCCTGGGGGACACTGCCTTATCCTCAGCCCCATTCTCTCTGGCTTGTTTTGTCTGTCCTTTCAGCCCGCCATGACGTGAGCAGCTTGGCTCTGCCATGTGCCCTCTCCATCCTGATTTACTGCTCACTGCAAGCCCATAGCGTGGAGTGGGCTGACCATAGACTGAAACCTCTCAAGCCATGAGCCTTTAAACTGTTTGTCACGGTGATGAAAGCTGACAAACACAGCTAGGTACTGTGTTCAGTACTGGGACAATGATAGCAATATAATTGTGCTATTCTTCCAATCCAGGGACTGGAACTCTCAGAATACAGGCAGTGACTAACTCAACAAAATTTAAAATGCAATATAATGTAGCTCAGTAGTGTAACATTACTATACTGTGTGGGAGGTTAAATGAGACAATGTCACACTTTGTGGCGGCTGAGTCAGCTCAGACAAGGAAGACCTGTCTGAGAAGGTGCTTGTGGAAATGTGGGTACTGATGACCCGTCTGCCTCACGCACATTTAGAAGAGGTGTGTTGTAGGTAGATGGAGCAGCACCTGCCAGGTCACAGCATCCAGAACATGGTGGTGGAGTCGGGAATGGACAGAACACAGGAGGAAAATGAGGTTGGAGAAGTGGTCTAGAATCAGTTTACCAGCCATGATAAGGAGTCTGGAATTTTACTCCCTGAGTGGTGGGAAGTGGTAGTGTGTCTCAAACAGACAGTGGGCATTATGTGAATTTTTTTTTTCTTTAGAAAGAGCATGTGTGACCATAGTTTTGGAGAGTGGATTGTAGTGAAGAAAAATGGAGGCAGGGAGGCCAGTGGTGAGGTTTTTGAACTGAGGCTAGAGGAGAGATGTTGGCTGTAGCAGAGGAAAGAGAGCAGTGGTTTGATTTGGGACATATTTTGAATATAGACTCAACAGGAATTATTAGTACATAGGCATTGATTTGTGGAAACAAATAAAGTATCTTCTAGGATTTTAACTTAAATAGCTGAACGCTGGTATTGAACTAGGAAAGATCTCAAGGAACAAATGGGAACCTTTTATTTTCTCAAGAAAGAATTGTATATTCTGTGTTGGTCATAATAATTTGGAGATTCTAATTCAGGCATCTCGTTAAAGATATGAAGTTGGCAAGTGTGTGTATAAATCTAACCCACAGGAAAGAGTCTCATGTAAGCAGACGTGTTGGAGAGTTATTGGAAAAGAGCTGGGTTTGAAAGCCATGGAACAGAATGAGATCACCCAGGAGGGGAGAATTTGGGCAGAGGTGATCTGGGAGCAGAGCACCTCTGCGGGCTCCTCCTGTACCGGACCTTGGAATGCTGGACTCTCAGACCAGCTGCTGGTGTTGCTAAGAGCAGCTACTTATGTTTTCTTACATAAATCCTTGCTAACATATGAAATCTCCCCGTCAAAACTTCATGTGTTTTATTTTGTATCTTTGTGGTACAATGGAAAAGATAAATTTTGGAAAGATGTGTCAATATAGTTTCTGAAAAAATTTTGTATGAAAACATTACTTTCTGAATATGTGACTATTTTATAGCTTCCTTTTATTTTAAACCTGAAAGCCATCGATATTTTGGCTATATTTATACCAAGAACTCAGGGAAAAAATTCAGAAAACTCAGAAAAATTTCATTTTAGTTGTCATTGCTATTTCCACTTTATAATCCTGGTTTTGATGTTCAATTGAGTTTTTCAGACTGTTGTCTTTATGTTTTTTTAAATGATTTTTGTTTCTTGATGCACTCTGCTTTGGTTGGAGAACTGAGACAGTTCACACTGAGAGCTCTGAAAAGTATACCTATCATTGCATTATTTTCCTGTTGCAGATTCTATCTTAAGGCCTTTCTAATTCACTGCTTATCCTGGCTGCTGCATTCATTCTGTTAGCTCTTTGGCATTGTTGTCTCCATTGTGTCTTTCTAGGCTGTCCTTGAGAAATTGTTTGGAGTGCTGGTTTGGTGGTCAAGAATTTCTTTTGAGTGCTGTTTGCTATGGAAATACCTTATTTCTCCATCAGTAGTTTTGTAAGATGTAAGAGTCCTTTGCAATCAAAACTATAGTATTCTGATAAGGGAGATCCAAGAAGTCATCAGAAAATGCAAGGCTATCCTCTGTTCTAAGATAAGCAGAGCCAGTATAGTAAAAATGACCATACCTTCAAAAGGGATAAACAGATATAATGCAATCCCACTCCAAATCCCAACGACATTTTGTATAGCCCTAGACAAAACAATCCTAAAATCCACGTGGCGTCAGAAGGGATGCAGAATATAGCAAAACCAATCCTGAGTATCAACACTGAAGCAAGAGGCGTCACAATCCTGAATTTCAAGTTTTATTACAAAGTATCATGATAAAAGCACCATGGTACTGCTACAAAAACAGATGTGCATCAAAAGAAGAGAATAGAGGATGTGGAAACAAGTCCAGGCTCATTTAGCTATCTGATCTTTGCTGAAGGGGTCAGAAGCATAAGTTGAAAGAAAGTTAGCTTCTTTAACAAATGGTACTAGGAAAATCAGCTGTATTCGTGCAGAAGGTTGAGTGTACACTCATATATTTCACCATATACTAAACAAAATTAAAATGGACTGAAGATAGAAGTTTTAAAAAATTAGTCTGCTGAACGATAAAATAGACTTCTTGGAGACATAGTCAGAGGCAAGGACTTTCTGAATAGAACCCCAGTTGCACAATAGATAACATCAAAAGTCAACAAATGAGATTGTATCAAATTCAAAGTCTTCTGCACACTCAAGGAAACAACCAACAAAACATGAGCCAAACTACAAATGGGAGAAAAATTTTGTCAGATATGCCACAGGCAGAGGACTAATATCTAGAATATATAAAGAACTAAAAAAAAGTAGACACTCTCCAAAATAAAGGACCAAGTCAGACAATGGGCATTTGAAATAAATAGTCACTTCTCTGAAGAAGTACAGATGCTTAATAAATTCATGAAAAACATGTTCAGCATCTCTGGTCATTACAGAAACGTGCATCAAAACGACAGTGATCTTTTACTCCATAAAGAATGGCCATCATCAAGAAATCAAATAATAACAAATGCTGGTGAGGTGGTGGGAAAATAGGAAGGAGCCCTTCTACATTGTTGCTGGGAATGTCAACTAGTAAAAATACTTGGAAATCAGCATGGAGATTCTTCAAGAAATTAAAACTAGGGATTCCATTTGACCCAGCTATTCTCCTTCTAGGTATCTTCCCAAAAGAATGAAATACATTATATTAGTATTAGTATTAGCACAGTCATGACTGTATCAACGCAATTCATAATAGCTAAATCTGGGAAGTGGCCTATATGTCCATCAACAGATAATTAAATAAAGAAAATGTGATATTTGCATGCCATGGAGTAGTAGTCTAGTATTTGGAAGAATAAAACTGAGTCATTTGTAGGAAAATAGATGCACCATAAGACTGTACTGTTAAATAACATAACTTAGACACAAGCTTAAATACTACATGGTTTTTCTCTATGAGCAAACCATTATAAATATAAGTAAAGAGCAAAATCAATGTCAAAAATAGGAAATAGGGAGATAGATCTTTTGCATGGCAGGGGAACCAAGTTATGGAGGAAGGGAAGGAGAAAGTATGAAAAAAAAATAAACAAGATGTTTTCTGTCCACACAACAACTCTCCACAGTGAATGTAATCATTATGTGTATACTAGCAAAAAATAAAAACTGAGAACAAATCAGTAGCACAGACATACATCTGAGACATTGTGGGTTCTCTTGCAGACCACTACAATAAAGTAAATATTGTAATGAAGCAATTAATTGGAAAAATTAAAAAATGAAATGGATTTGAAGTGGTGGTAACACAGCCATAAAGGGAAAAATATGATGCAGTGTATACCGACACTCCATTAGTATTATTATTATTTTAATAAACAATTACTTTTTTGATTTCTTACAATCAACTAGCATTACTTCTACTCACGTATCATTTAAAACAGGAAGCTCCCTTGGTGTTTTCAAATAATACACTGTGTAACAAACAGAACTTAAAAATGCACCCTGATTAATTATGTAAACTGGTACTTTTTTTAAAAAAAGGCATAACTAATAATTTGGTTCCTTTTTCCATAAAGTGGAAATTTAAATATTTTTCTTGATAGTCTTGAGATCATTATGTTATGAGTGTGGCACATACAGTGTCATCTAGAAAAGTGTGCATAAGCTGCTACCAACGCATGGTAAAGAGTGCGTTTCAGATACAAGGCAGCCCCAGGACACTGTATTATTTAGCTCTTCGCAAAATGTGCCACCTGGGCAAAGCATTGGTATTCTCATCCAACCACACTGCGAACTTCAAAAATAAAAAGAAGTTAGATTTTATTACTTATCCTCCGTTAAGGTTTAGAAAAAACATTTTCTTCATCAGGGGGTATGTTTATAATTAATATGCATAGCATTAAACATGAAGCATTTCCACAGTTTTTCTTATTCTGCATTTGAAATGTAAGATGGAAAATTGTATCTACTCATTGAAAAGAATATATATATATATATATATATATATATATATACACACAATTATATATATGATTTATCGTATGCAGTTATAGGACTAACCCTAAACTACTGTTGGTAGGTGCTGCTGCTATATTTTTATAATGGGTATTCTCTTTTTGATAGAGTTGAACTAATGACATTAATGCCTAATGATTTTTCACTTGACAGAGGACTTGTTTAAAATAAAGTGTAACGTCTAAAGAGCTTTTTCTTTTCATTAGTAATTTTACAAAGATTCTATGTACCGTCAAGGGTTGCCAACTTGATTTACAGCAATTAAATTGACATTATTAGCGGTGTAATTCAAATTCTTTGTGTGGCATTTTTTTTCTAACTCATTTCTCAATTTCCTGAAGTAGTTTGTCAGTGTCTCCTAGTACTATTAGTCATTTTCTCTTTGCATTCTATTGCATTTTAGGTTGTACTTATATTTTCATTGTATGTTATTTAGCACTTAAAGACATATGATTTTTACAGTTTAAATGAAAATTTGCCTTGATAGCAAATGTATTGTGTATGTGTGTGTGTGTGTGTGTGTGTGTGTGTGTTTGTACTGCAGTTGCAAGTGTCTTACTTTTCCTCTGTTTGGCTGAGTTATTTAAATTTATTTAATAAATGAATTTTATTTTTGTCTTACTTGTGTAATAATATATCAATGCTACTTGTTTACTTTAATGCTTAAACAGTAAGGCTCCTATAAAAGATAAATCTATGTCAACTAAAATAATTGTGGCTGCACTGGGAGAAGAAAGAGACAGCATAGAGCAGCAGAGGAACAGAATTAAAGGAAGAATTTTCTAAATATGGAAGAATTTTGTGGAACCATGTAAATAGCTGTGGGTAAGATTAAAGCAAAAACAGTACTTGATCTCTGAAAACTGAAAGGAAAATTTAAACAATGGAGATAACTTGATATTTAGCTGATGATTTAACTTCAAGGAGAATTATTTCAAATAACTATAAAACATGCACTGACTGTCCATTAATAAAATACCACCTGAAAACAAAAGAAGAAATCTGTCAAGATATCTTAACTCTTTTTAGGAGTCATTCACTTTTAATCATCTTTACTTAGTATAGATGCTGGTGTTGTTATTCTGAGTTAATTTTTTGTATATAGTATATCCATGTATATGTATATGATTATATTTTTAATATATAGAAGCTCTCATGGTTTTATTCTAATATCTCCTCTCACAGATTTCCCTATCCTTTGTTATGCATTTTCTTTATTCTGGGTATACATATTCTTATATGAGTAGATATACAATAAGATATGTATTCTACTGTATTCCATATATTCATATATATCATAAAATAAGAAAAAATTAGTGATTATGTCAGTGTCATTCAAATACCTACATTTCTGTAAATGTAAAACCCAGAGTGAAATGTAAGCCCTGTAATCCTGAGTGTGAACTGGAAATATCTCTGTATCAGTGCAATCTTCTCATCTCGTGTTCTCCTTAAGTTTTAAATTGGATTTCTCAGAGGCGATGTCATCATATATGTGATTGAATTTACAAGACAGTTTTCTAAAATTGCCTTCAGCTTCCTGTAGTAAGCAGTGAGTGAGAGCTTGCCATATCCTAGTATATTTTTCTAAAGATTTTCTTTTCCTTCCTCTTTATTGAAAAGAAATACCTAAATTCACAAAGATGGAACCATTACTAGACCTTGTATCTTCTGTTTCTTTAAATCAATTAGGCTTTTAAAAAGATAACTGTTATTTTTTTCCCTTCTGACCTTGAGATTAACTAACCATCTTGAAATTATTTTTCTGAAACTCAGAAAGTTCACTGAATCCTTGGAATAGTTTGGGCCAGCTCCAAGCCTAGAACAACAAATTAAATTTAATTCCCTCCTAGAATTTTCATTAGGTTTTCTGAACCATAACTGGGTGGCAAGGGACTAGAGATTATTCTTGTTATACATGGAGGTAATAAGTCCTCTTTGACAGTGTCTTTCCATTTCACAACTTGAATACCCCCTCACAATATTTCTTGCCCTCTTGGGACGCCATTTTGAAAATAACATATGGCTTTCCTTTCACTCTGTGAAGCTAGTGTTTAATTTGGCTGGGAGCAAATTGGACTTGCCATCAACTTGTTTTTCTTTCTGGAAAAACTACTCTGAAAGGTCATTTTCTTACATGGGTACAATGTACTATTATTATGCACGTAGTATTTACTATAGTTCAATTAAGTGTTTCACACACACTTTGCCACTCCTACAATACAATAACAAAAACAACAACTGTTGGTAAACAAAACCCTTTTCTGTAATACGCCAGGGACCTGAGTCACAGAACAATGACGGCATCATCCGTGTTTACGTGTGTTCTTTGTGGCTGAAAGAATAATACCGGCTGAAAATGTCTGGCTACGTCTCTCTCTGGGAGATGAAATCTAATTCTGCTGCCCTTGAATCTGGGCCGGCTTTAGTACTTAGTCAGCTAGGTGCTACAGAAATGGCTTTCTGAGACTTCAAGGTTTGGGCGGAAGGAGTCTACAGCAAGCAGCCCCTGCCCTGGCCATGTGAACCACAGTCTGTGGGATCTCTGAGCTATCATGAAAGAAATCTGACTCTGGAGCCACAGAGAAGCCACAGGCAAGGGCTCTGGCCCACATTCCCCTCGAACCCAGTCTTCCAGGCATTCTCATACTGAAAATGTTAAACACTGAAAATTCAGATTATTTTAGGTTGATGTGATTTTTTTCCAAAGTCACATGGCTAGTAAGAGGTGGAACTGGATTTTGAGTCCTTTTCCCATCCCGCTCTCCGCTCTCCCACTCACATAAGCCTGCTCTTCAGCTGAAGAGATTATTTAACTTAGATTTGACTTACTAATTCTTTTAAAAACTTAATCCAATTTAAGAGTGCTGACTCACACGATGCATAGCATTTCCTGGTGCTTTGAACCTATTAATTTCACTTGAAGTATTAAGAGCGTCTAAATAGAAGCTCATGAATGAACTTACTGAGTGAATAGAAAAATATCCCTAAGCTGTAGGCCTTAGGTGCAGGGCGTGCATTTGCTATTGAGCTCACGTTTGTTCATGGTGGTGATCTCTTTGAAGTATGATGGATGTGATCATCTTATGTGATTTCTCGGGAACTATTCTGTGTATGGAGCTGGCTCTGGGCCTGTCAAAGATGTCCTGAGTAAATAGCCAGATTATTATAAGAATTCCATTCCTTTCCATTCTCTTGAGAGAGAATGTTTCCCTCTTTGGCGGCTGGGCCATGTGGTGGAGCTGCTGGCTGTCTTCCTCTGGTGCTGGTGAAGGGTTTCCTGTAGTCCAGTTGTTTTCTGTTGGAGAACAGAAAACCTGAGAGGTTCAGCTGCTGTTCAGTGCATGTAAAGGTCACCAAAACTGCTTCATGTCAGAGAAACCCACCTCTGGCTTTTCAGTCTCATTTATTTTTGTTACTAAAACAAACAGGATTTTAGAGTCCTTCCCACTAGCAATATCTTCTCCAATGAAATTGTAGTATTTTAGGTGCTGTGGGTAGGTGCTAGGGTACCTGGCTAGGGTGGGTGCTGTGGTTACACAAATGCTTTAGCATTGATGTAAGAATCATTTTTCAATTACAAAGAACCAGAGGATGTGACCCCATCGAGGTGCACATACCCACTGGATCACTTTGTCAACCGGGCTTGTAAATAATTTCCTCTACATTGAGTCATTGAATGAGACAGAAAACCAATAGCAGCAGCAAACCATAAAGCCAGATGACATGGGATGATTTGCCTAGGAAATTAACAGGAATATTTGGAAGCAAAGTGGTTGCCCAGTGCAGTAAGAGCAGTTGACTGTGAGCTGAACACAGTCAGATAAAACAGATTCTCACTCTTTCACTTGCTTTTCAATGGAAATACTCATCTCCTTCCTGGATTATACCTCTGCAAAACTATTCTATAGATAAAAACTTGATCTTGTTTCCTTCCATGTGCTTCCATATGGTGGATCGGTGAGTGAACATCCCTTTTACCTTAATTTACTTTAGTATTACTCAATGACATCTTGTTGCTATATGTTTGGTATTGTGACAAGTGCTGGGCTGCCCCTAGGACAGACAGACGTGGTCCTGCTGTCCTGCAGCCTGTGATACAACCCAGTGCTGACCCAGCTTTATCCATTGCACAATGCACTCACTGGCATTGTGGTACTGAATACCACCACCATATTTATGTAACTAAACTAACCGAAATATTGACTTTCTTTTGTCATTAAATTGACACACAGAGCCAACATCAGTCATCATGGATTAAACAGTAAAAATAAAATATAGTGGAAAAATGTTTGTGAATTATTAGTTTTTGGAGAGTCTGGAGCTTAGAGTCAATGTGCATTGAGCTGAAAAAGGAAGATAAACATGGAAGACATTCATAGAATACTGATTTTAAAATGAGACTTTCCCCCTCATTCCACTCTGAGAGAATTCCGATGGGAATAATGTTCTCACTGTGTAGGTGACATGACGTATATAATGCTGTATCTGTGTGCTGCTTGAATCATCTCACGTGCCAAAGAGATCTCAACCACATTTTGGGAACGCTGGTCAGACTCCCCCTGGTTATTTTTGTGGCCCTCTCTCCCCTACCTTTTGGCAGTGCTGCTTGCCACCCACCATCAGTAGCAGCCAACTCTGAGCCACTGGGAGTTTCTGGTTTTGCTTCATTTTCCTAGAGCCACATACAGTAGCCCACAGAGACCACTTGCGTGACCCAATGAAGACGTGACCTCACAGGCTGTGAAGGGCGCGTAGTTGTGTTTGTGTGGATAAAGCCTGGGCAGCTCTGGGGGAGCAGGCCAGTGCATTCAGCCTGCTCCTGTCTGCTCTTGGCTGTGGACCTTTTGTGCCAGAACACCTTCCCCTCCTCACCTCATTGCTCTGTATAATGGCAAAGGAGATCTGCATGAGTGGGTGAGGAAGGAATGTCTGCAGACTTTTTCTCGTGATTCAGGAGCGATCTGCATCTTAGATTTTTTTCAGGTGTGCGTTAGCTGCATTCTTTTGGTTCTGAAGAGCACTTAAGGAGCAATTACCAGTAATTGTCATGGAGAAAAATTTAATACCGAAGATAAATAGACGGCACATAAATATTTAAAAGCCTGCTTACCAAAGACTAGGGAGATTTAAGGAGCAGTTATTTCATATGATCATCTCTTTTTGTGGATAAGGATATAAAAACTAGTATTTCCTTAACAGAATGGCGCTCTGCTCAATGCTGCTTTTCTTCCCGTCCTTTCTTCTTTCCTGCCCATCTGCCCCAGCTGTTGTCTTCCCCCCTCCTCTCTTTTCCTGTTCTCTTTCCCTCCATTCTCTTTCCTTTTTTGCTTCTCTCTTCTCTTTGCCTTCCCTTTGTCTTACTCCCTAGAGTAGAAATAAATGCATCTTATAGTCTCGAGTCATGCGTGTGCCTGCTTTATAGGTCACAGTGCTGTAGACTAGAACTGACCTCCAGGAATGAATGGAAGCTGGTTTCACAAAGTCAAAATGGGAGGGCTCTCGGCCCATTATTTTAATGTTTGCTTTTTAGTGATGGACAAATTACAGAGGGTGGATGACTTCCACCTCCCTCACACCACTTGTGTGGTTGTCTTGGGTTCTTGGTTATAATATTTAATTAGTCATGCATCAAGATGGCCAAGGCAAAAGGAATGTGAAGGGTAAAATATGTCTAACGATGAAATGGTACATTCTACCATTCCGTACATATTTTTTTGAGCCATTTCTGTGGAGTGATGGAACTAAAGCCTGGTTAGGGTAGATGAGAGAGAGAGAGAGAGAGAGAGAGAGAGAGAAATGAGAGGAGACGAAGAAGAGGATGAAGGAAACTGAAGAATTTGAGTTTACTAGAGAGGGCGTGAGTTAAGTGGAATAGAAGAGATGTGGTGGGAGGGATATTGGGAAAAAGTGGGTTCAAGAGAATTTTTTTTGTTGTATGTTTAGCCAGAGGAAGTGACAGTATGGTTTATGCAGAAATGGTCCTGCAGAGAGGGAAGGAATACAGCAGAGACAGGGCTTGCTGGAGCAATGCTCTTGAGTGGCAGAAAGGGGTGGGCTCCAGTGAAGATGGACAGATTGGCCACTCCTGTCCACAGGGACACAGGTGAGGCTGAGTGTTAGAGCACAGATGGGGCAGGATGTGAGCCTAGGAAGGTTCTGCTGTGTGTGTCAGTTTTCTTAGGGAAAGAGGACATTCACCGGTTTGCTGAGAGTGCCATAGCAGAGTGCCATGCACTGTGTGACTGCGCTGGCCGAGGTTCTCCAGGGAAGGAGCACCTCTAGGAGAAAGAAGTGGCTCTGTGGTTACGGAGGCCGAGAAGCCTCGAGGTCGACAGCCAGAAAGTGGAGACCCAGGAGAGCTAGTGACGTAGTTCCAGTCCAAGTCCAAGTCTCTGAGAAAGGAGAGCTGATCATGGAAGGTTCCAGTCCAAAACGACCCAAGAAGAGCGGACATTTAGTTCAAGTCTTAAATCAGTAAGACTGATGAAACACATCAACAAGGTCAGGCAGGGGGAATTCCCTCTTGCTTGAGGCTAAGTTGGCCTTTTTAGGTTTCCTTAGGTCTTCAACCAAGTGACAATTCTGCTAATATTGAGAACAGACTCTTCTTTGCTTGGGCAACTAATTCAAGTGTTAATCTGTCCCCCAAACACACTCACGAACACACACCCACACCTAGAATAAGGTTGATCAAGTAACTGGGTATCGTGTGACCAACTACCAGAATGGCTTTCAAAAACAACTATTGTCTTGTAGTTCTAGAGGACAGAAGATCAAAATTTTGAGGGTCAACATCTTGATTGCTATGAGAGGGATTCTGTTCCATATCTTTCTCTTGGATTCTGGTAGTTGCTGGCAATTCTAGGCATTCTTTGACTTACAAGTACATACATCTCGTCTCAGTCTATCTTCACGCAGTGTACTTCTTGTGTACTTAAATTTCTCTCTGCTTGTAAGAAAACTAGCCATTGGATTTGGTTCCTTCCCAATGTGGTATAATCTAGCCTTAATTTGATTCCATCAGCCACAGCATTTCCAAATACAGTCACATCCAGTTTTTAGGAGTCAGGTACATTGATCGGCTTTTTCATTGTGTAGGCCAAACAGCTGACACTCACAGTTTAAAGGAGAACCTCATCTGACTCAGGGTCCCTGCGGTTTTAGTTTGAGTTTAGTTTAGTTTGAGTTTAGTTTGTGTTCACCCATCCCAGAGAGAGGAACATCACGGCAGATGGGTGCACATTTCATGGCGGCTGGGATTGCAGAGCAGAGGAACAATGTAGAGAGGAAGGGACCTGGGGCCAGACACGGTACTCATGGTCACTCATGATTCAGTCCTCTCTCAGTGGTCTTCTAACACAGTCAAGCTGACAGTGGACAGTAACTGACACACGGCTCTTCAGACATTTTTCAGAGATAATTCCATCCGTAACTGGAAGCTATTGCCTTAGATGAGAACAAGGATGGAGAAAAGGGCATGGTGTGAAGGACTCGTATGGGTGGTGTGGGGGGTCAGTAGATGAAGGATGTGTGCTGAGACCACTGAGCAGCCTGGACTGTCCGCCTGGGGTTTGTAGTCCTGCAGTACACGTGAAAGCAGCCATGCAATCCAGTGGATTTCTCTAGCATGTGTGTCTGTGGGCCTGTACCCCGTGTTACCAAGGTTGGTTTTCTAAGGCAGTTTGAGATAATGATCACTGAAAGTGCATGAAAGGGTGTTGTTAGGGTGGTTGCCCTTGGAAATTGAGCTGGATGAACGAGGCTGAGAGGTCGTGAGAGGGTCAGTCACGGCCCACATGGCATAGCTGAATGGGTTGAGGTTGCTGTGGGGGTGATCGTGGTGGGGGTCCCGGGATCCCTGAGAGTCATCTAAAGGAGCAGGAGACCAGAGCTGAGTGCTTAACACGGGGCTTGGCTGGTGGCCTCCTCCTAGTGACGACTTACATGTTTCCTAAAAACATTCTCTCCTTGTTCTAGGAAGCTCCTTTAATACTTTAAAAATATGCTATATTTTTTAGAGCAGTTACAGGATCACAGCAAAATTGAGTAGAAGGTACAGAGGATTTCCGTAGGTCTCTGCCTTGCTTTATGTGCTGCCTTCCCTGTAGTCAACATGCCCTGCCAGAGGGGCCCATTTGCTAAAATGGGTGGGTCACCGTTGCCTTGTCATTGTCACCCAGAGGCCATGTTTTGCACTAGGATTCCCTCTCGCACATTGGTTGACATGACATGTGTCACTATTATGATATCACATCAGCTAGGCCCCCTTTCCTGACAACCCTTGGCACTTCCTTCTCCATCCGCTTCCCCTCCTAATCCTGGCTATCTCTGATCTTTTTTTCTGTCTGTCATTTTCAGTTTTCCAGCATGTCATGTAACTGGAGTCATAGAATACACAGCCTCTGTAGATTGGCTGCTTCACTTAGTAATATGCATTTAAGTTTCCCTTTATTGCTTTCCATTTTGCTATTCAATCTTCTTTCATAGGCAAATACACAGGGTTATTAATTTTCATTACAAAATGCATTTTGTGCACACGGGTGATGCTTGCTATATGTCTTAGGCCTCCATCACTTAGAAAGAGACGTCTCAGGTAATGTCTTCAAAGAGAGATAAAGCAGAATGTCACTTCTGAGCTGTTCTACTGTAGTTTAATGGTTCGTGACTTCTAACTATAAAATTAAAATGCTAAGGAGATGATTGTTAGGAATTTGAATCCTTTGATTATCAGAGAAGATGTCTTACTCAGAGGCATATTTAGTATAACTTCCTGGCCTCCATCCATCTTTGGATGTTTATAAGGTGGGTAGCAAATCTGATTTCAGAAGCTATTTACTAATTGGTAGCGTTGATTTCATTATGCCCTTCTACGCAGCCCTCACTGACTTCTTGTGGCCTGGAGAACATACAGCAGAGCCTTTGATGATCTGATTCTTGTCTATGGCTGTCATCAAGTTCTTACCGAGCCATGCTTTGGTATTATACAGTCAGCCAAACCAGACTACCTGTTAGTTCTCAAATACGTTTGCTCCCTCCTCCTGAGTTCTTCCTGCTCTGTCTTCACCTCTTGGAATCCTGTTAGCCGGCTTGACGTAGGAGGCCCTGCTCAGCTAATCTGTCCAGAATAAAACTCCCCACCAGTCTCACCATTCTCAAACATGAGCACTTGTCAGCATCACCTGGGGAGCTTGCTAGACAGAGCACCTCTTCGTGTCCCTAGAGTTTCTTGTTTTTATTTTTTTTTTTTTTTTGGTGAGGGTTAGGGGGTGCTGGAATCCACACTCTGAGAACCACCATGCTAAAACCTCAAAACCTCTAGTTACAGTGCCATTTTTGAGCCTTTCCCCCCAAACTTGCATTCTGCCATGCTGCAAATGTTAGTGTATTCTTATTAAACAATAATTATTTGCCTAAAGCTATTTATATGTATATAGGTTTTGTACTTCAGATAATTCATTCATTGCCATCAAACAACTACATTTATAATACTTCCTCGAGTTATATTGGACATCTATTTTTTTTTTTTTTGTAGTACTGAAGATTGAACCCAGGGACTTCACTCTGAGCTATGTCACCCATCCTCTTTTTAATGTTAATGTTTTAATGTTAACGTGGGTTTCCCTCAATTTCTTCAATTTCCCAGGCTGGGCTTAAACTGCTTCAGTTTGAAACCCTCCTGTTTCAGCCTCCCACAGTGCTGATTCCAGGCATGCCTTATCCCAACTGACTATTTTGAGCATAGTTAAATCGTCAGTGAGTCAGTGAACACCTCTGTCCTGTGCATTGCTTAAACTATGTTATGAAAAACCATCAATCACTTTTGATAGTCCAGAAAAAAAATCCCAGTTTGAACTTCCTGCAAAGATGAATCAGGTAGAGGCCTCCAGATTTGAAGCAAGTGTATGAAATGCGTGTGGCTGTAATCATTAATCTACAGATTTAGCCAGTGCCATTGACCTGGCCCTGCGTTCAGTGAGCATTTGGACCGTGCTGAATGTGACTGTGCCCTGTGCGGGGCTGTGCTATGCAGAAGGATGAGGCGGGTCCGGACACACTGGGTTGTTTTTGAGCAAAGGTCCCTGTGGCCTAGGAGGATCCAGTCTTGCTTGTTACTTTATCCTGTTCCTCTCCAGGCTAAATCTGGGACAAACAAATGACCTGCACACAGCTGCCCTTGCTTAAATCAACTCAGCAGACTGTGTTCTTGTACAACCAGATAAAATCTGGCATTTACTTTGTATCCAGTGACCTTTGATTTTAGGAGAGTTAAAAAAAAAAGCTTGGAATCTAGCATGATTGCGTTTTATTATAAGGTTCATTAAAGGGAAAATATAATTTCTAATGTGTTAGTAATGAGAACAGATCAATTTTTTAAAAAATGGATGCTATCATCTCTTGTTAAGTGATCTAAAAATTGAAGGGTGGTTTTTACTTAAAAGTTTTTTTTTGTTTTGTTTTCTGAGTAGCCTCCCCAGCCCCAGTTTCTCTCTCATTTTGGTATTTTTTTATTCTTTGTTCCATTTTAGCAGCTTGGCTCTTCAGTGTCGGAAGGAAGCATTTTCCAAATGAGCAGTCCTAGGAAATCCCAGATCTGCCTCCACTCTGCAAGGAAATAGAAGTGAAGGCACTGTTTCCCGAAGTCTCAGAAGACTGATAGGAACCACTGGGTCCCCAGTCTGTAGGTTCTGTCTGTGAGGACAGGCCAGTCTTGGGTCAGTTTTCCTCCATTTTGCCTCACCTATGGGAGCCTAGGACTTGCCAACCTTTGCTATGTGAATAGGGTGGACCCTAAACCTTAGAGAGTGGAGAGGCAGAATTGAGATCATGGGTGGCAAGATCTGCTGATTGCCTTGAAACCAAGAGGAGAAAGCCATGTCACTCCACTTCTCCAGACATTTGCAGAGCAGAGCAGAGAATGAGCCGGGGGTTAAATGGACCCCATGCAGTTTCTCTGGATGAATTTTTGTCTGATTTTCAGAGAGGGTTCAGCTTTGGTTTGGGGCCTGTCGGTGAGGCTGGCCAGATTTGCATGGTCAGTACGTGTATCTGTCCGTCTCTCCCTCTTCTGATTCATGCCCATGGTATAGAGATGTTTCCACTTCCTCTTTCACATCTCTGTCCGACTCTAACAGATCAAAAGGGATGCTTCTCTCCTCTGATTTTCTTGAACACCTACAGTCTTGGCCACAGAGTTTGGTTCCATTTATTTTACACTGAATTGGAAACAGCAATTTCACCTTTGGGATATCTGAAAAATGCCTTTATAAATAATAAGATGCATTTAGTTAAATAAAATTGATAAACATTCATCGACATGAATGGACTGTTTTTACCATGGCCTAATACGGAAAGTAAACCGAAAACTTAAATCACTATCTGTAGGAGAATTAGAATAATCCAAAAAGACAGGTCTCTAAATAGAGATTTAAAATGGAGAAATAAGATAATCATCAACCGAAGAATGATTACCTGGTTTTTTTTTTCTTTGAAAAAAGGAAGTGACGAAATAAATTCATATACCACCATTTAATGAGTGGCGGTGCCTTTTGTCATCATCTGCTCATTGACTTGTGCTAGACGATGGCTGATGACGTCAGAAGGGCACCACTTAACAAATTGCCTGTGGTGCGCAGGCTGCAGGGTGGGTCTCTCTCTGGGGTGTGGCTCATTGTGGTCTCCTGAGGACAGAGACCTTTGAGCTAGCCTTAGTTTTTTCTCCTTAGCTTTTCATGAAACAACAACAACAAAAAATAGTAATGGAAGGATTTGATGAAGATCATTGGTTGATATTGAGGATGTTGGATGCCCTGGCAAGAGAGAAGGTCTGTTGGGGAAGAAATCCTGGAGAAAATACCCAGCCTGGAATAAATTATTTAACCTTTTTGTCCCTCAGTATCAACCTCCGCAAAGTGGGTTTCCTTGTAGCATCTACCTCACAGGTGATAGAGAATATTTTCTTAATCATTACCTGTAGGGTAGCACTGGGGACATGGGTCAAAAAATGCTATCGAGGATTATGGTGATGACGACGATGATCAGTGGTTTCATCCGGGTATCAGTAGTTTCATCCGGGTGCTGTACCCTCTAGCCTGCCTGGTCAGCATTTGCATATTAGCTCTTTCTTTATCAGAACTCAGTAACAGCAACTTGCAAACTCAACTACTAATAAATAAGTCACTTGGTAAAAAGAGAGATAAAAAGAATGAGTGTGAGAAGCAGAGCAATATGGAAGGGAAGGAAAAAAATCTGTTGCAGAAATAGAATAATGAGAAAAGCAAAAATCAAAGGCAAAATCAAAATGAAACCACTGGGAGGAAAAAGAACACAGCAGTTCTAGGAATGGGTATAAGTTCATTGTAGTGATTTGCATTACCATTATGGGTAACTGCAAAGCTCCTGCCTGATACCTGGATCTGTGCTGCCTGTTGTATGGATTTTACCCATCTCTTTGCAGCCCAGATACCATACTTTTCTCCATTTAAAGATGGCAAATTGGGGCTTGGACAGTGAAATGAATTTCCAAGCTCATGCACCCAGTAAGAAGTGAACCCAGGATTCAAATTCAGACAACCTGAAGTAGAACTTCCTACAGCTGCCATTCTTAACCTTACTTCTTTCTGGCCCGTAGGAAATATTTTTGTTTTCTTTTGCTAATTGCATGGTTTAGGAGAAAGCACATGAAAATGCCTGTCATAGAAATAAAATATTTGGATGCTTGAGACTTATACAGTGCCTTTCTCTTCTTCCTAGTGGGTTTGAATAAAACATTACTAGAAACAGATGACACAAGAGTTGTAGACATCCACCAAGAATTGTTGCGAGCAGGCATGACTAACACACAGAGTATATGTTATGGGAAAAGATCTTGTATTATTAAGTGTCATCATCATCAGTGTCAACCAGAGTTGGAAGTGGCCCAAATTTAATCTGGGGACTTGGTTACCTAATTGAGACAACATATACTGCAAGCTATACTAGGAATGCCTGCTGAACCCAGGGTTTGCAAGTCATATGCCCCCCAGGGCCAAGTCAGCTGGGCTTGTGACTAAACTAAGGCAAGCCAGGGGGCTCCAAGTCAAATGGAACCAATTACTGGACATTGGATGTGGACTTGAGTTTTGTTTGCTAAGTTTATTCACTGGTGGGGAGTCAACTTTCTTTATCTTTGTTGTTTATAATTTGCCATCTTTTATAGTTGTAGGAACCGTGGACTAAAACTGCAGAAATCTGGGTTTTACGAGCTTGTTGAATGCAACTAAGGAAATATAAAGTCGTTTTAAATTTCCATGCTAACTCTGCACCTGTTTTGAATTTGTTGTTTTCATAGATGTTCCTGATTGGAGTAAGTGCAGGGGCTGTGGGCTGCGCTTGAAGCAAAGGCTGGAAAACAGCAGGCATCGGGCTGGCGGAATTCATCTTAACAAATCACAGAATTCCCCTCACCCTGAAAAGCCTGTGTTAAGCGTCAGGATGGGATTTTCTGGGAGAAATCGTATCCAATTTTTCCAAATATATCTTCGTGGCTGCCAATACAGCTGGTTCATTTGCACTGTAAAAGTGTATTTTCTAATAATTTTGAGTCATAGCGGTGAAGACCTATGCTTTAGGTCAGTATTTGATTGAATGTCAAGAATGAAAGCAACAATAGGCAAGAGTCTTACTTGTTTTAAAGCAAATGCTTTGTTTATAACCAGTGGTCCTCGAAGAGGCATCAGTGTGATGCCGAGTGTAAGTGTCTGAGAATCACTTGTTCTCATGGTGTTACACTTTTGGACAGGATGAAAAAGTGTTTGTCACATGTATTTCAAAATATCTTCGCTGGATTCCATTCTGTACTGAGCTACTCTTTTAGGGCTGATTGTTTATTATTTAAACAAATTTTATTAAGTGTTTTCCTCCTTTTTTGAAATACGATGATGATGTTCAGGAAACTCGTGATAGTTTTTATTTACAAGCTAATTGGCTCATTAGCAAGAACGGTTTTGCTTAATGAAGATTAAATTTGACAAGAAAATAAGATCTTGTGACCCTAATCAATGACTCAGGCACTTAAAGACTGTTTGTTTACTCAAGGCTTAAGTTTCTTGCCGTGCAGTACAAAGCATGAAGGAAAGGCTTGGTTCAGACCCAGGCCAGTGCATTTGTAGCAGACTGCTCTTGTGAGTTGATAACTTAGTGACTCTGTAGGTAACATGGTCTGCTTATTTACTGCTGCATCACAAATCACTGTCAAAATTGGTTGCTCAAAACAGCAATCATTTATTCTATTTACAGATCTGTGATTAGAGCAGGGCTTTGTGGGACCAGCTAGGGCAGCTCAGTTAGCACTGAAGGATCCACTTCAAGATGGCAGATTCTCTTGGCATCTTGAAGTGGGGAGTGATCCTGTTTTCTCTGTACATGTGATCCTCCTTGGGGATGTTTGAACTTCCTTCAGGCATGATGGCTTATTTCTAAGTGTAGATCTCCGAGAGAGCGTAAGTGAAAGCTGCCAGTTTCTTAAGGATTGAACTGGAAGGAACATAGATACCTGCTCTTGAGGTAGCAACATCAAAGAGTTTGCCACCATCTTTAATTTACCACAGAACAAAGTAGATCATTTTCTTTTGCCCCTGTAAGTTGTTCAGTTCTATACCTTTTGGCATTCCTCATAGTACTTCTTTACTTGAATTGTCACCCTTCCCAATTTTTTTCCTTCAAGAGCAAAACTTGGCTCTTAGGTGTGGAGGGCAGGAAAGTTAGAAATCATTATGGGATTTGCTATGCCATACTATTGGATATATCTGTCTGCAGTATGTTTTGGCTGGCTCTACAGCACCTCTCTGTCTTCCTACCATACCTGGCCAGGGGTCTATTTGTAACAGGTACTTGTGGAATGCCTATTGTTAACGTTTAGTGGATTGAATATAAGCTAACTGAGGGACAGTTAAATTTTTCTTCATGTGGGGGCTGCCCAGCTAGACTCTGAGATAAGGAGTGAAATGCAATCAACAGCCTGTGCAGTACAGCAACCATGGTAGAAATCAAGGAGGGCGGGCTGGGGAATGAGAGGAAGCCAACACAGGGGTGCTATCAAACCACCCACCACAGGGAAGTGAGTGGGGCTTAGTCCTGCAGAGGAATTCTCAGAAATGTGAACACAACACTCCTCCACTCCGTTGCAGTACTGGGTATCAGAGATATTTTGCTCTAACTCTGTCACTTACTGATTGAGGACACCAGAAGTGTCTGTGCCATTGCACCTTCCTTCTTAGAGTTTGGAAGGAGTCTTGGAGCCCATAGGAAGGGAAAAGCCTGAGGGATCAGGGCTAGGCATTCAGAACATATGCGCTGGGCTTTCTGTGCACTTTATGATCAAAGCAGTCCAAAGAAAAATGATGAATGCCCTTTGACATGTCTCAATGTCAGTATCCCTGGTTGAAATTCAGCTGTGTGAAAACAGGAAACTTGCCTGTCTTACTCCACACTATGGACCTAGCAGAATGCCTGACTTGATGAATAAGAGGATTAATGAATACATGGTTATTTAAGGATTTCAGAGGTGTGTTCATTATTGTGTCAGTTCATGTGAGATCAGAGCAAGGAAGATGCGAGTGGTAATGAGGCCTGACAAATGTCAGGTACTGTTTACCTTCCTGAGGTCTTGGAAAATCAACCAGTAGCTTTAGAGAGGTTGTTGCTGCTTGCTAGTTGTTCCTAGGGCTGCTCACTGAACCGTGGGCATGTTTGTGACTGTGCAGTTTGCAGTCAAATTCGGGTCCATTGAATTCAGATGCCCAGAGCAGCTTTTGTGAACATCTATTGACATTGGGTCCTGAGACAGTTAGACGCGGGCTGGAATCATGGAACTACGAGCCAAGGAATGCCGAGGATTGGCAGTGGACACCAGACAGTAGATGATAGAAGGAGGCCTCCTTTCCTAGAGCCATTGGAAAAAGCACGGTGCTGCTGATACCTCGTGCCAGAATTCCAGACTCCAGGACTTTTAGACAATCTGTTTGTTTCAAACCACCCAGCTTTTGGTACTTGGTTATAGCAGCTCTAGAAAAGTAGTATTTCCCTTCCATAAATCTCTCTTTTCTTCTTTCTTTTGCCAGAGACCTTTTCAATTACGTGTCCCTACCTTTCTTGTACGTTTGCTTTTTTTCTTGTATGTATATGCTGCATTCACGGTCCTAATATTTTATCTTCAGCAATTAGATTCCCTTTTACTTCCCACTGTTAAACCTTTGAGAGGAGGGCAGCGAGGTGATTGTTCAAGTGTTGAGACCACTTAGCTGTTACTTTGAAGGGAGTCATTTTCCTCATCAGATGGTTGGACCTGTGTGTTGGTCTCAGTGGGAATGAGTCCTCTCTGCCCTGGGGGTTTGGTGACACCGGCCTAGAAGATGGCCTGCATCTCCGGTGTGCTGCTTCCTGTGGTTCTGAAGAGGGACACCCTTCTTGTCCAAGGAAATCTGTGCAATTTCAGTGGACTCAAGTAGGGCTGTTAGTCATGATCTTGCATGGCTGAGGGTGGTCGGCATCTTGCCATTGCATTTGGATATTTGCCTGTGAAATTGGACTAGACTGGTGGCCAAGATGATCTCCAGAATGGAGTGATCCAGTTAGAAAACAGCAGAGAGTGAAATGGGAAAACAGTGTGACCAAACATATGACCTTCAAAGGTGTTTTTAGATGCTGATAACATTGTTTTCCTTATCACTCATGCACTCGTTTATTTATTAAATGTTCATTTGGTGATTGTGGTGCGCTAGACATCTTGTGAAGGATGGGGATAGGAAGAAGAGAAGGTACATGAGCAGCGAACTCTTTCTACATGCAAGGAAGGACTAGTTGTTGTAACAAGGTACAGTTCAGCCATGGAACAGGGAGGGAGGTTACCACTTCTTGGGGCAGAAGAGGAGGGGTGTAGAAATGTGTTTATAGATTGATGATAATTGAGAGGACTGTCATGAAAATATGAATGTTGCTGCCCTCCAAAGATATGGACAACTTTGCCTCTTTTTAATGCTCCTAAAAGTACCACATGTAGCAAATACAGTCTCTGTGCTCTAGAGATGACTTTGCGGCACAGTGCTTTCCACTGAGCTCATATCAAAGAACTCTATTGTGTCACCTTCCTGACCGCTGGGAATCGGAGGACAAAATTATTTTTAGTTTCCTTCCAACGTGCCAAGATGATGTTCATTCCTGCATTAACCAAAACACACAGTCTTGCACAGGAATTTTGTCTATCAAAAATGAAGTGAAAACAAAGACAAACGTAGGTGGATATAAATATGCATATATAATATATATTATAATTATATACATACACATATATGTATGTATATATGTATGTATATACATATGTATATATATATACATATATACATATATGTATGTATGTATATATGCAATGAATATATGTATATATATATATATATATATATACACACACACAATGAATGCTATGTTCTGAGCAGAGTATTCACAGATGTCATTAAACCAGAGCTTTTAAATCAGGACATGAAGATACCTTTGAATTTATCCCTGGAATCCAAAATGAGATCATTTGGGGAAATGTTATAAGGAGTTCTTGAATCTTCCAATTCGGTCTGGTATCCCAATCTTACATGGTTTTGTCTTTTTTCATTCCTTCAGGGGTGTGTTTATGTCGTTTTCATTCTCTGCTCCATGCCCAGCCTATGTCCATGAAGGAAGGTCCACAGTCCAGAGCATTCCTCACCATGTACCTGTTGACTCAAGTGATCAAAGCTGCCTTGTGCTAGACGGGGCATTTGTGTGTCCAACAGTGACGTGGTCTGATATCTGCTTCACCTGTGGCTCATCTACTATTTAGTTTCAAATAACTGATGCTAAGGTTTGTGTCATAGATCAGTACAGATTGGCTTTTTTAAATGGTAGAAAATACAAATTAACAAGTGTTAAGAGACCAAAGGAAAGAAGAAAAATATTACCTGTAACCTAGTGATGTGGAAATAGTTACTGGAAATATAAAAATATGCTTTCAGATATTTTTACACAGTTGCTTAGATTTAAATGGCAGAAAATAAGGAGAAAAATACAAATGTGTGTACACATGCTGGTTATTTTTCTAGGGATTTCCTGTGCATTGTGCAGGGAAAGGTTTAGGACGTGAGGAGAATCTGATCTCTTACATCAGAATGCGTGAGAATGAATCTGTTCTGCTTCACTGAATACACAAGAGGTAATTCTTGCAAAGTGCCTCCACTTGATAAGAGGTGTGGATTTCACACAGGCTCATGCACACACCCATTGCATATGCACATGCACTCACACACACATGCACACACACGTTTACATCAAGTTTCCAGGAAAGGTGTTACTGACCCCTCTGTTTTATGATGAGTGGGTGAGGTCCAGAGAGTGTACACAACTTGATCAAAGTCAAACGTGTTGATGCAGGAGTGAACCTAGCTCTGGTTTGAAAGCCTTCCATTCTATCATGTGATTATGCTACTGTATTACAAAATAAGGTCTGCTGTGTACTTCTAAAAGATGATGTGGCAGTGACCTTGTCTGCGTGGGACAGTGGTGGCAGAAATGACCCAGAAAGGCATGCTGACTCAAAGACTGAGCCAGTCACCGGATGTCTGGGTTCTGGGCTGGATGTGTCTGAAGCTTTTCACCTTGGATGACCTCAGACTCCTTGTCTCACTTTTCTAAGTTTTAGTGTCCTCTTTTGTGAGATGTGCAGGTTGGTCTAAGTCATCTGGAAGGTTGCTTCTGTTCTCAGTATTCTAGATCTCTTCCAGGGAGGAGCGGGCCAAAGAATCTGTAAGCAGAGGTGTCTGACAAGGGAGACAGGAAGCTGACCACACTCATAGAGTAGTCAGCACCCTTGATGGTGTAAATGACTGAGTTAGTAAAGATGGTAAAGACAAGACTTAGAGGAAATGATAGGTCTAAGGCGTCCTAATGGGAACTTAATTTGCTTTCTCAAGCACAAAGCATTCCTCAGTTCACTAAGTTCTCAACTGATTAAACATATGAGTTTTCTACTGGTTTTTGCCTAGGATATGGAAAATTAGAGAAAAGCATCATCATCTTTCCAATAACCAAAAGCCAGATGATTTATGAACTATACATTCCAAAAGACATCGAAGAGCTAGGGTGGATGGGTCAGACTTGACCCACCTCCTCTGAAATGTATGCTAGAACACAAGGCCTCTCCAGAAAGACATCCCATGTGAATTCTGACTCACCCATTGCAGAGTGGGGGTGGTACTGTGGCCTGTAATGCAAGATGACAAGAAACATTTGGCTAAAAAGGTGAACACATTGTAAATGTCATCTGCAGTCTCCTGAGAGTGTAGAATAGGACAGCTGGTAGCTAGATCTCCAAAGAGAGTTTATGCCAACTCACCAGCTCTTCCAAACATACCACCGCTGAGGCCAAGGGAGATGAAGAGTACCACAGGGCACCAGGACTGGCTTCTGTGATGGTGCTGACCTGGTTGGTGAGGTACACACACATATGTTTATGTCATAGTTCCAGGAAAGGTGTGATTGGCCCCTGTTTTATGATGAGCAGGTGAGATTGAGAGAGTGTGCACAACTTAATCAAAGTCAAGTATTTTGCTGCGTGAGTGACCTGAACATTATCTGGTTCTAGAGCCTTCCATTCCATTCCATGATTCTACTATTACAAAGTCAGGTCTGTTACACAGTTTAAAGGATGATGTAGCAGCAACTTTGTCTGCTGTAGACAGAGATAGCAGGGCCCCACCTGTACTCTTTTCTCCTAAGAAACACAGGATTTTATACTTGGGATGACATGATGGATAACTGAAGGTGCATTGCAACTTGTGTACTGAAAAAGAAAAAAAAATCAACTTCTGGGAGTAAGGCAGGAAAGCACTGTGGACCAAACCATTAGTGGTACCCTAATGTTAGGGCAATATCGAGATCACTGAAAATGACTTATCTGCAGGACCCAAGGATGTAAGGCCTCCCTGAAACCCAGACAGATTGATGGCAGACTGAGGGAGAGGACCTCTCCCTGCTGCAAGGCAAAGAGCAGCTAGTATCAAACACAAAGCAGTCAAGCTGTGGAGACAGGATAAGAATGAGGAGAGAGACCTTCTTTGAGTCACAGGTACAATGAGAGATACGACAGCGGAGCAGGAATACTGAGGCAGCAGGAATATTGAGGAGTAGGGGATTAGTACCCCCAGCAAACCAGATGCTACCCTCAGGAAAGCTAATCCCAGAGGAGCCAGAGTTGTTGGCATAGTGGTCAAATGCAGATGTACCCAATGCCTGAGAACTTTGACTGGACTCCCACATCCTTTAGCCTGAGCAGATGTGGCCATTATTGTACGTGAGTGCCAGTTACCTGTGTCTACTACACATAAACATCCGCCATTCAGTCAATGCATCTCTCTCATACAGACACAATGGAAAAAAAGGAGAGGGAAATAAAAGGCAAAAGTTCATATTGAAGAGTCAAAGCCAGCATAACTAGATGCAGAGATACCTCAGCTATGGTATTTAAGATAATTTTGACTAAGGAATTAACAGCTTCAGTGAAAACAGTAGGACACATAGGTGAGCATGTAAATATGTGAGGAATTTCCACAAAATGTCGGAAATATAAGAAGCAGGGAAATGTAAAAAGAGAAAGCATCAACAACAGAAATAGTAAACAGTGTAACAGAGATGCCGAAGTTCATCAGAAGTTTCAGCACAAAAATATGAACTTGTATGTAGGCAAATGGAAATTGCCAGAACTGCAACACAAAGATAAAAAAGAATATATAAAAGTAGAAGAGAACTTACAAGTTCTAAGGAATAGTATCATATGTTCTAACATATACATAATTGAAATCCCAGAAGGAGAAGAGAAAGAATAGAAAACTATTGCAAAGGTAAGTGCTGAAAATAATGAAAGATATAAAAGTTCTGTGCTATAGATCCAAGAATCTTTGAGAACTTGAAATAGAATAAATACTGAAAAAAGCCCAGACTTATATACACACAGTTGGAATGCAAAAATAAGAAAATCTCGAAGCGTATCATGGTGAAAGAATGTGTTTGTTACAGAGGAACAAAAATAACAGTTGTGGCAGACTTCTTTTCAGGAAACAGGATAATAGTAAGATTTCAGTGGAATAATGACCATGTAGTGTTAAAATATGAGCACAAGTCAAATCCAAAGTTAATCTTAAATCCTAAAGAGAAAGTCTACAAGGAATGTTAGATAGTAATCAGTATAAAAATCCAAAAAATCAGTTATTATTTTCCAAATTTAAAAATTTTCATTTTGAAGTAATTTTGAATTTGTAATTATGGCAAAATAGTACAACTAATTTCTAAGGCTGTCCAAATAATAGCAGTTTATGCCATCGGAGAACAATAACCGAAGCCAGAAATGTTACCGTAAAATGCTGCTACATGATTTTCAGACCTTATTTGGACCTTTGTCATTTGTTCTGCTAATGCCCTTTTTCAGTTAAAATCACATATTGTCTTTGTCATGTGTCCTACCCCCGTTTACTGTGATCACTTCTGTCTTTTGCCTTTCGCGACCTTGACATGTTTGCTGAGTTCGCAGCCTGTTATTACCTATAAAACCACTCTGTCAGGCTTTGTGCGAACCTTCTAGTGATTCAGTTCAGCCTGCTCATTTTTGGTGGATGGGTTATGCCAGCAGAGCTGTTATACAAAGGACAGAAGGTGACAGAGGTCTCTGCACCAGGGGTGGTAGCTCTGGGCACTTGTTCTACGTTATGTCTACCAGGTTTTGCCCAGGTTCCTATATTTCTCTTTGTAAAGTAAGTGGCCTCTGGGGGAAATTTTTTGAGACGACACAAATACCTTGGTTTAAACATATTTGGTTCATTAGTTTTGGTCTCATTCTGTTACTATTTCTATAAAGTACGATTCTGCAAGAAGTTCATTTTCTGCTTTTCCTTGCCTTCCTCTTTCTTCCCTCTGCCTCCTCTCTTCTCCTCCTCTCCCTCTGCCCTTTCTTCCCCTCCCCTTTTCTTTTCTCTCTCTCCATCCCTCCACACTGCTCATTGATATTTATTATGTAATTTGCGGGTTATAACCCATTACAGTAATTATTTTTCTTGCTCCTCAGATTGCCTGATGTGGGCCCCTGAGAGAGTTCACACCGCCTGCAGTTGCCCATTGATGGTCCCTTGTCATTTCATAGCACTAAGTGACTCTGCAAGGTGTTTTAGACTCAGCTTGTGCTTCCTTCCTTGCCCCGGTCTTAAATTCAGCCATTTGCCCAAGGGAAGGGACACAGGCTACTAATTTTATATCACTGTAAGAGTTAGAAACCTAAAGTCAGCATGTGAGGTGAAAATCTTGGGTAGTCGAAAATTCTGCTTTGGAATCTCTAGGACCATCTTGGAGATCCAGATTAATTTCTTAGTACACTTGAGTCTGTATTTTTTTCCTGTAGTATAGAGAACTGGATGAAGCAGTTTAGCTGGATTAAAGAGCCACACAAAACTATTTGTTTTCTCTGAAAGGTAATTTTGATGAGGTATACACACAATAAATACCCATACTCAAAGCACACAACTTGAGAGGTTTGGATATTTATGTGAGTTTATGAGACTATCACCTCTGAATTTCCTTTCTGCAGAAGGCTTTTCCCAGTCACTAGACATTGATTTATATTTTCTAGAATTTTATATAAATGGAATAAGATAGTCTGTTCTCCTTTCATTTGTGTTCTTAGGGTAATTATTTGCTCACTCACCCCTTTTCTAATGTGCATCAAAAGTTTATCTTCTTTTATTTTATTGCAAAATAAAATAAAACTATGACTCTACCATAGTTTACTTCTCTACCTGACAAGGAACTTTTGGGTTGTTTTCTAGGTTTGCACTATTAAAAACAGAGCTGCTATGAATATTTGTGTACCAATCTTTTATGGACATATAACCTTCTTTGCTAGGCTTCAGAAGAACGATTGTTTTGTGTATTAATGCCACTCAACCTTGCTAAATGCATCCATTAGTTCAAGTAACTTTTGAAGATTATGTTGCATGTACATATGAGTGTTAGATGGTGGCACGGGAATAAAGATAATGTTCCCTTTCAAATATAAGACTTTTTATTGTTGGCCTTTGCTTGCTTTGTCACTGGCTAAAGCATCCAGTGAGATATTAAACATATGGAAGATAGTATTAGTGTCATTACCTGCTCACTACAGTATAACATTTGTGTTGATGCTGTGCCTTACCTATTTGTAAGTTTTATTTTCTTGCCTTTCTGCATGTCCAGTGATTGTTATTCAGTGAATGTCAGACATTTTGAATTTTACTTTGCTGAGTGCTGACTGTTCACTTTTTGTTAGTATTATAATCCATTGATTACTTGAAAACATTTTTCTTTGTTTGTTTGCAGTGCTAGGGATTGACCCAAGGCCTTGTTCTATATACTATGCTATACTCCAGTCTTTTTTATTTTAGTTTTGAGACAATCTTGCTAAATTGTCCAGGCTGGCCAGGCTGGCCTTGAACTTGTGATCATCCTGCCTCGGCCTCTTGAGTGGCTGGGGTTACAGGGATGTGTCTACATGCCTGGCAAGATTTGACCCTTTTGCATCTTTCTTTTAGAAAAAAATTATGGACGGACCAGAGCAACATTTAGTCTAGACCTAATAATTCCTGACTACTGGACTTGATCTTTGGGGTACTCTACCCAACGCCCTGTGCCACCTAAGTTTCTCTGGGCTGGCTGGTGTGGATAGGCAGTAACTGGCTCTGTATGAGCCTAATCTCTAATCCTTTCCAGCGGTTCTTTTCCAGCCTTGGATAGTTTCTTTTCATGCATATGCTGATCAGTAGTCAGCTGAATACTTAAGAGACCCTCTGAAGGTTTACAGAATGCTCTCTCTGTGCGACTCTCTTCTTTGTCTCCCTTGTCTTTCATCTCTGTCTTCTTAGCTCAGGGTTTGCCCATATTTCTCCTCTCTGTGCTGTGTCCTGCAAACTTTTTCAAGGCAGTCAGCTGGGCATTGCCTGGCTTCTCTTATTTCTTTCACATTTCTTAGGGGCTGCCGTCCTTCATTGCCTGGTGCCCGGTGCCTCCCAAACTCCTGTCTCATAGCTTTTGCTCAAATTAATTGGATTGTGTAAAGTGCAGGTGACTGCTTCCTGTTAATTCACTGCAGTTGAACATTAAAGCAGAGAACTACTGGGTCTCTGGAAGTTCAGTGCCATCAGGGGCAAGTGGGAGTATGTTTCTTAGGGAAGAGGAGATTCATACGTGTTCATTCCTGACCTTTATTCATTGACTGGAATGACATACTTGTTGGGCTACTTATAGTAATACTTCTATCATCGGCTCGCTCATACTCTCTTGGTTCAATTTTCATAATTTAAATATAGATATGATTTCATTCAGCTGTACTTGAATTTTTCTCATGAATGTGCAAAATTTTTGTTCTGTGCTAGTCTAGCATTTGTCATTTTATATCAGGAATTGCAAATTCAAGTACCTATAATGGTCAATCAAATAATGGATCGTGGTGAATTCGGGAATGACATAAAATGACTATTGAAACCCCACTGGTAGTTATTATAGAAGAAAAAGCTTGCCCTGGGGGAGAGGAGAGACCATGCCACCTGCCTCAGGTCCAGAGGGGCAGCTGCAGTAGCCAGCAGGAGCTAATTGCTGCCCTGAGGAATGTCCGTTTCTTTTGCAGATCTTGTGATTTCTCAAGGGAAAAGAAATGAACACTTTAATTATGTTTATCTCAATTTTTGAGTGCTACTCAAATTTTAATCATAAAACATACCTGTGAATAAATAAAGGAGACCTGTGAATCAAGTACACTTTGGGCTGGTAGCAGGCAATTCATGGTTTAGCAATAGATTGTTTAACTGTTCACAATTAGGGAGACAGAAAAAACAGCTGTTTATATATAGAAAAATAGCTCAGGAGTGGACAGAAATTACTTCAGAAGGCAGTACACGTAATGATTTCTGTTAGCAGTTTGAAATACGAGTACTTACACACGTGTACAATAGGGTGCACACAGTGTCTCCCCTTATCTGTGGCTTCTCTTTACACAGCTTGGGTTACCCCCAGCCAACAACAGCACACAATATTAAATGGAAAACTCCAGAAATAAACAACTCTTCAGCTTTAAATTGTTGTCTCTTCTGAGTAGCATGAACCCTGTGGGGTTCTGCTTTGTCCCACACATCTTGCCTTTGTCCTGGGTATGCACACTAAATATGCTACCTGCCTGTTGGTCACTCAGTCTCCATCGTGGTAGTCAGCTCAACTGTCACAGTACCTCAGTGCTCTTGACTTACAGGTAGTGCCCGGAGTGCTTCAGGAGTGATGCTTGTGGCTCTGATGTGCCAGGCAGAGAGACCGTATTCATCTATCTTTAGTCCAGCATGCAGTACTGTTATAATTGTTCTGTTTTCATATTAGTTAGTATTAATGATCTTTTCTACATGTAATTTATAAAATACAGTTTCTAACAGGCATGTGTGCATAGAAAAAGACAATATATGCAGAGTTCAATATTATCTGTAGTTTCAACATTCCACTGGGCATCTTGGACATATCCCCTGTGAATAGGGGAATATGTATCTATCCATCTATCTTATATATATATATATATATATATATATATATAGATATAGATATAGATATAGATAGAGATATCAATATATCTATCTGTATAGATATAGATAGATAAACACATAGATATAGATAAATAGATATATCTGTAGATATATCTATATAGATAGATATATAGATACAGATATAGATATATAGATATATCTATAGATAGATATAGATAGATATATCTGTATATAGGTAAATAGATATAGACAGATGGATAGATAGATATACATTCCCCTGTTCACACACACTCACACACTGGTCTCAGTGAGTGAGCCATTTGGGGGCGTTTGCATGGCCTCTGATTGGGCATGAAGGTATTTTTGTGCATCTCCCACATAATCTAAAAGAATCTGAGATGTTGAGGAAAATTATCTCCATTATCAAAACTGCATGAATAAATGTGGGTATGTGAACATGAATATTTTCAGTTAGTTTCATAATAACCAACACTTCAACGGTTATCAGCAGCCTTCTAAATTTGTGAAAACTTAGATGGTGGCTTTTAACATTAATCCTGAACTTTTTGAATAAAATAGTTAAATAGAATGATTTGCAGAAAGTTGGTAAATGCCAAATGCATGTAGAGCTGTCTTTTGTTGAAATGCTGGCTTGTTAAACTGCATTAAAAACTTAATTCTTGAAATCAAATGCTTCAATTTTGTGTATACTTCCTCGGTTCTGGTAGATCATACAACCTTGTTTTACTTTAAAAGAAGACAAAAGCAAACAGGCAAACCCTTTTGCATTAAAATGTTTTAGTAAAAGTTGAATTTGGTTAAGTAAATTTTCTTTTGTTTACTCATATAATTATTTGCTGTTTAATTTTTACTTTTATTTTTTGGAAATGCTAAAGCAAATGTAAGAATTTACACTTAAAAAGATAAGCAGTGTACTTTAGTAAAGGCCACAGAAGGGTGTATTCATTGTTACTTATATATCTAGATTATTTAAAATAAGTGGCACACAATGCAAGAAAAGCACAAGTGAGCCTCATTAATTTTTATGTACCCCCCCAAAGTAATAAAATGAAATGTGATTATGAATGGAATATCAAAGCCCTACTGATTTTTGTGCACTTGTACAAATTAACATTTGTTTGGGGTTCTGAAATTTCCCATTAATGTGATTCTCCAACTTGTTCCTTGAGGCTCTCTGCAGAGGAACATTTGCGATATTTTTGAAGCGTGATTAGAGCGTTACTGAATCAGTAATTTGCAAGTTACAACTGACCATTATAGTCAGCCTTCAAAATGCAAGCATAGACAAAAGATTAAAATCTTAATGCCTTCCTTCTACTGAGTGAGGCTAGTGTTCCAGTTATCTTATGAAAGAGGAAGCAGGGCTTGCCTTCCAAAGATGCTTTATATTTGGGATACAGAATCAATACAAAGGTGGGATACACTCAATTTGAATTGGTAAAATATGTAAATCCTCGCCTGCTAAACTGTCAGAGATTAATGTCTGAATAGGAGTAGGCAGCAGCGCCAACTGTAAAATTATACAGGGCATGGTGATTACCCCAGCCACATAATGGGATTTGATTTAGAGGCTCTATTTTGAGATCACACATAAAGCACTAAATGCAGTAAGCCGAGCTTTGTTTAATTTGTCCAGGGCAGTGCCCTAATTTTCTACAATGTTATTCACTTCTCTGTAAGAATGAATAACACATTTTCTTTACGGAACTCTGTGCATCTTTGATTTGGAAACAGTAGATTTTCCACACTCTTTTATTTGATTCCTCTTTTATTGCCTTTATATATGTTACTGGGTTATATTC
The DNA here is from genome assembly GCA_004027295.1 of Dolichotis patagonum. Lineage (NCBI taxonomy): Eukaryota > Metazoa > Chordata > Mammalia > Rodentia > Caviidae > Dolichotis > Dolichotis patagonum. The sequence goes on along the minus strand of PVJX010001760.1, from coordinate 11,789 downwards.
TAAGTTGCATTATTGTTATTGCACCTGTTTGTGCAAAGAACCAAAGCTGTCATTTTGATGTGGCAGAACATAGCACCTAAAGTTGACAGCCTGGTGGGAACTGAGGCCCAGAATGTACAAGGCTGGATGTGACATCTGGGTCTTTGCATCCCAAGAAGAGCTCCTGGGATTTGGGAATGGTGGCAGGTGCACTATCTCCTTAAAATTTATCTCATTTTGGCAAGAGTGCTGAGGGCTTTATCCTAAACATGGATGACCTGAGAGGCATACTCCCTCCCTGCTTTAGGTTATTAATGAATACTTTACCCTTAAAACTTTATCTGCTCAAAGAAATGCAACTTTCACTTTTGCCGAAGACATGCATGTTACTTGGCATGTCTGCAGTTTGCAATTGACGACATCTTCTTGCAATTTTTGCTCCGTTTTACTTTTACGGGTGGTTTTTCTTTGGAAAGTGGTTTGTATCACTAGACTCTAGTTACTTAGACCAGACACCACTGGTTGGTGTTCTAGGTGTGACCCTGGGCGGCTGCAGTTCAGAGACAACAGGATCCAGAGATGCAACGATGTCAAGGCTGTCTTCTGTTTCTCAGGCTTGCTTGTCTCTGTCAGAATGACCTTGAAGGTTCAGAAGGTTAGCAGCATCTCAGCACTCTCATTACTCTAGTCTAACGATACTGTATGTTGATTTTTTAGAAGAGTCTGTTAGTTAGCATTGAGTTTTTTCTGAATCAGTGTCCTTGGGGAGGGTCGTGTGGTACTGAGATGCTAAGTTCCTGTCACAGACATTTTGGGTCACAGTGGTAGCAACGGGGAGCCCCATTCCACAAGGCAGTGTGTACTGATGCACAGGGAGGGGAGAGTGGTCTTCACACTTCTACCAGCAAAAACTTACAACAGCAAATCAGTTACATATGTGGTCAAAACTACAGTGAATATTTAGGTTTTTTTTTTAAATTCCAGTAATAGACACATTGCCTCTAATCCCCTCAAAATACTCCTCCTTGCTTCACGCATACCATCATTCTGGTGACTTCCAGAAGAACTTCTGAAAGTCCTGTTTCGTATGTGTCTCTGGATGCATTGTCATGGCTGTGTCATTTCCAGAACTGACACAAAATATTGACCTTTTATGGTCATTTTGATCTTGGGGAAGGATCAGAAGTTACACAGCGGTGCCACATCTGGTGAATAAGGTAGATAAGGAGACACTGTAATGGCTTTGTTTTTGTTGTTGTTGTTGTTGTTTTTGGTACCAGGGATCAAACTCATGACTTCATAGTTGCCCGGCAGGTGCTTATGCCACTGAACTAAATCCCCAGCCAGTGTAATTTTTTTTATTTGACAGAAATTGCTGTAAAACTTTTGAATTAATTCAGGACATGGAGGCAGCTGTGAAAAGATACTCATGATTAGTGTCCAGAACCGCTTCAGAAATTGGCAAGGTCATTGGAATAAGTGTACGCAAGTCAAGGAAGCAATGCGTCTTTCACTGTAGTACATATGTTTTTATTTAACTGTTTTGTCATTTGGGATCATACCTTGTATGATGTTCATTTGCCATAAAAAGATGTATTTTTAAATTTTCTTATTTTACCTTTGTCCTTTTATAGAGAACAAGAAGGACAAAACCACAGGAGCAAAACATTAAAGGCATTAGCCAGGTGGGGTGGGATGGGCACTCCTGGAATCCCAGCACTCAGGAGGCTGAGGCAGGAGGATCACTGCAAGTTCAAGACCAGCCTGGGCTAAAAAGTGAGCTCAAGGCCAGCCTAAACTGCATAGCGGGACCCTGTCTCAAAAAAAAAAATAAAATAAAATAAAATAAAATAAAAATTAAAGGCATTTCCTGTGTTCAATTCCTGTATTCAGCCTTCCTGTGTTATCTAGCTCCTTTCAGCTGTCTTAATGTACTTGCTAGTGTTAGTTGCATGTGACTGGGTCTCCACCAAGTGTGAGGAGCCCTTCCAAGCAGAGCCTCGCAGTTTCTTGCTGTTCCAGCGGTGGCTGGCCCTGTGCTGGGTGGAGGATGGGCATTTAGGCAGGTGTGTGGGGTGGGTCAGTGCATGCTGGGTTCTGAAGCGTGGGGTAGTGCACGCCCCACGGCATATTGTGTTGAAGTTGGAACTTGAACGCTGACATTTTCCTGCTTGCAGTTTCGGCCTTTTTGGTTACCTGCCTGTGGGGTTTCCGACTCCTCTGCCAAGCAGTGGAAGTGCCAGTGTGCACACCAGTGTACAATGCCTGGTCTCTCAGTGTGCTTGTGGCTAAGTCAGCAGCTGTGGGATTTGGTCCTACAGTGATGACACTGAGGACAGTAAGACAGTCTCAGGACTGCTGGCAGTATGGCCTTCCCATCTTCCTGCGAAGGTGACTGATTTCAGCATCACGTGGGTGGAAGTCAGGTGGAGATGACCTGTAGTTTCTGGTGGGTGGAGACTCCCACTAGCATGGTGGGAGGAGTCTCAGAAATGTGCCCCACTTGCTACCTTATTTTCTGGGCCACTGTCCCCTTCATCCCCCTCATCTATTGGCCCCAGTTTCTTTTCCACAGGGAGAAACCAACTCCAGTGCTAGGACCCAGTGATCCACACTATTCCTCTGAGCCTTCTTATACCATTTCACAGCTCCAGGCCCTACAATCTCTACTGGACGGGACCTAGTTAGGAACAGAGAGAAACTTCCAGATTACTGTGAAGACTCGCTCTTCCTCTCTCTCCCACTTTCCTTCTCTTCCTTCTGTCCCTCCCCCCTCCTTCACTCTTTTCTCTTCCTTCTTCTCCCCCTTTTCTGTTCCCTCTCCTCTCCTGTTCTGTCCCCCACCATACTCTAGGAAATGTAAGACTGAGACCCCATTTAGAAAGGATCAGAGCTGGCAACTTCACCTGATAGCTGTGTCTGTCAAGGTTCAACCAGAGAACAGATCCAGGAGATGTATATCAATAAATTTTTTGAAAGTGTTGGCTCCTGCAGTCACAGAAGCTGGCTCAGGAAGTCCAAACTGAAATTGCAAGGAAGACTTTCAGAAAGGTGGGCTGGGACTCAGACATGGGGAAACTCTGGCATCCGCTGGAGCAGTGTCCTCTTCTGTAGGCAGCCTGGGCTCATCTCTAGGTCTTTGGACTGATTGAGTCAGCTGTACCTGGGTTATCTCCCCTACCTTAACTCGGCTGACTATGGGCTTTCATACATCTGCAGAAGACCTTCACAGCAACACCTGGCTTAGTGTTTGGTTGAATAACTGAGTCCAAATTGATGCAAATTGGCCATCCAAGTGACCAGCTGGAGTTCTAGTCCTCATTTTGAAGCCTAGTGGAAATCAAGCTTTGTTCTGCTATAAATTTCCAAACTTCTACAGTTTTACGTTGAATTTTATAGACTTTTTAAAGGGCTATTTCTGGCAGTTTATACTTAGATGACTGTGCTCGTGTCTATGTGTTGTTACTCGTTTTGTTTACTCTTCTGTTTTGTAAACTACAGCAGGTTCAGAAAGAACCACTTGGATGAGGTCGTGAAGAGAGACGGTCTACCTACCTTGATCTAGAGGTCATCATTTTTAACTTTGTGGTTCATGTTGTACTTTTATTGTGTTGCTTTTATTATCTTCCACAGATATTTCTCAGACCTCTGTAGTGGGCTGGCCTGTGTTTCAGGCCAGTGAGATATTTCACTGAATAAAACAGTTTTGACTGTTACAGCATTTATATTTTTGTGGAACACACTAGCATAAACGAAACAACTGCATAACTTTAGCGTGATGGCAAATGAGTGATAAGAGTAATAAAGCAGGGGAAGGGGATAGAGAGTGGGGAGCGTATGTGTGTGCAGAGTCGCCTACCTGATTTTCAAAGCCCCCCAAAAAATGAAAATTCACAGCCTCCTATTCAGAACCACAGGGGAATAAAAATCCTGCTAAGTGATCTGAAACAGAACGTCTTTCCCTTTTTTATGAATCTCTGGAAAAGTAACTTTTACTGTGATTATTATTTGCTATCCAATGCTGCACTAAGAAAAAAAATGAAAGATTTAGATTAGTAGCATGAACGTCCTATGTATCCTTACACTCTGCCGCATTCACTTTCAATGCCAAGGTTAGAATGCGATAATTGAAACTGCACAATTTGCATTTTCTAGTTTAGACTGTGTTTGGTTTCATCAGAGCAATGAAAATGCTGCACAAAACTAGCTTGTTTGTATTCATGTCACTCTTGATACATCAACTATTGAAGCTCACCTGCACTTTTCTAACAAGGAAGGGAGGAAGGACAGAAAGAGGGGCCTTGTGGCTTCCACCTTTCCCTTCCTCCTGTGGCATTGCTTTTTCCATGTGCGTGGTTACTTAATATGAGAAAGCAATGTAAGACAGGATCGTGCAGAATGGTTTCATCACTCGTGTCTCTTAGACCTCAAATGACTTCGCCCTGCATTTGAAGAACCTTTTGGATCCAAGGAGTGGCCTCGTGGGCTATCATTGCCCCTGTCTCCTTAGTCAGAGGCTTGACATGCTTACCGTGCGCTCACTTTGCCTCTCGCTGACTTCCTGATTGTCGTGGGGCCATCAGAAGTCTGCATCCCCAGAGATGTAGGAGGGTGGCAAGGGTGGGAGAGGATCATGTCGTGAATAGATTCTCCTCTGCCGCTAAGTGTGCTACTGGTGCACTGGACTTCACACGCACAACACAAGTCCAGAGACAAAGTGAGGAAGAATTTTAAGATGGTGGTGACTTTGACCAAAAGCATTTAACTAAACTGGAAACCTCAGCATAGGGTTGGGTGTGATTGTCAAAAGCCCATGAAACCAGCTGTGTGTGTGTCTCTGTGTGACATTAGATAATATTGATAAGAAATGATGAGGTGACATTTGATCATGAGCTTCATGTTCAAAGGTCCCAAGGACCACGTGTGTCTTTGGTTTGTTCTTATAAGAGTAAGGAGGCCACTGTGATGGGGTTCACAAATGAGAGAGTAAAAAGAGGGAGATGAAATCAGCCCAGGGAGGCAGTGGGTCCCTGGATCATGCATGACCTTAGTGGCCAAGGTGAGGATATGGGATTTTTCTTTAAGGAAAGGGGAAGATTTGAAGCATTTGAACAAGAGCATTGCATCCCATAGTTGGAGTGTAGAAGGGTCCTTCTGCCTTCTCTGTAGCAGAGTACGCATAGGGTCAAGTCTGAAATTGATGAGACCAGTTGGTGTGCTGTGATAATAGACCAGCGAAGGTGGTGGCCTTGAATGGAGCAATGTGGATAGTAGTGATTAACTACGGCTAGATTAAGGACATTTTTTAAGACTGGTGCCAATACAGTTGCATACAGAGAGGATTTTCCTAAGACCCTGGTTCAAGACAACAGCTAAAAATGGCCCAATGCGAAGTAGTGAATTTTCTAGGCTTCTACAGCTGGTACATGAAAGAACTGGGGTGGACAGAGAATAGATGTGATGTGTGCTTTTTCATATTTTCACTTCCTTCTGCAACACCTGGTCTTTCTCTAAAAGAGCTCCTATTCCATCCTCTTCTGATGATCTTTACTGGTGCAGCTCAATCTGCATGGATTCTATCTCTAGGAATTCATCTTTATGACATCTTAGAAAAGCTGCTCAAACATAAGGTCCAAGGTGAGGTGACTCCACTACGAATCCGTGTTTTTCAGGCCTTGCATAGCAGTCAGCTGTCTCCCACAGTTGCCCATGAGTAGCACCCCAGTAGGGTTTTGCCTCCTCAGTTTAACAAATGTCTCTTGGCCTCATTTACTGAAGCAGAGGTAATGAGGCAAAGATTCTGCTACTGAGTTTGATGTACAGGTTGCCCTGTGTCCAAACCAACTGATCTGACTACCTTTGGCTTCTTGTTATGCTTTTCAGCACTTTCAGACCATGCTGAAGTCTAAACTGAATGTCCTCACACTGAAGAAGGAGCCCCTCCCAGCCGTCATCTTCCACGAGCCGGAGGCCATCGAGCTATGCACCACCGCCCCGCTGATGAAGACGAGGACTCACAGTGGCTGCAAGGTATGGATGCACGGGCAGCTGGGGGTCTCTGGATGGCTCAGGCTCAGGACGTGTGGCCTTGACGCTTGTTTCGCAGATAGAAGACAGCTGCCATAACACGCTCTTCCAAAGATGGCAGCATGAATCTGTGTCTGGTTTTATTTTATGTTAATTTTTTTATGACATAACATTTTTTTGTAGTTGCAGGACACATGTTAGAAACATAGGTTTTAAATGTCTGAATAGAGTGACATTCTTTCCACACTTTCTGTAGTTCTGTGGAACTTTGAGCTTCCTTCCTGATCATTCCTCCCTTTGTGTTTACAGTCTGAATAAAACATATTTTAAAGAACGAGAAAAGTGTAAAGCAGAAAACCAGGTTTTCCAACGATGGTGTCTTCTATGTCCTTGGGGGGTGATTTTGCATTTTTTGCTTTGCTTCAGCCCTCAGAATGTATATTGATATTCATGCCTCAGAATCTGTAAAAAAAACATTTTTCATTTGTGTGCACTGTAACACTGATGTAGAAACAAAACTAGACACAAACTGTATCATTTTGGTAAGCTTTTGGATTTTTCTCAGATGCTGCTGTTTCTGCTTGAGTTGGTAAATACAGACATCGGCTCAGAGGTAAATGAGAAAATACATTTTATGCATATTTTGCCATCAGAAATTTACTTTGAGGAGTGAAAATATAATAAGGGGTAAGGAAAATGCATGTGCACAGATGAATTCCTTCTACACTGTGCAGATGCAGCCTGTCTCTGTGTCTTGCATAGCAGTGGGCAACCTCAAGGAGACAGCAGACTTGGCAACGGTGGTCCGCACAAAACCTCACACACCATTCACCCCACTCGTGTTTCCTGGCTGCTCCTTGTCTGCCAGGCACTGGGTAAGGATGAGGAAGACTCAGGGTCTTTATGGAATTTAATAGTCAATTGAGAAATGGGAGGAGAAAGCCAGTTTGTGAAGCATCTTTCTGATAGGAGGAACAGAGGGTGCTGACGCTGGAATGTTCTCGGTATGTCTGGAAGGAAAGGGAGGATCCTGTGGACCGGGAGACCCTGACAAAGTAGTGAATGGCGGAATCCAGTGGGGCAAGCCTCATGGTCTTGGCCAGTAGTTCTAATTATAATGAGCATTTAGGCAAGAAAGGGGTCCACTTGAAAATGCACCTTTCATTGGTAACTCTGGTAAGGGTAAGCTGGCCACTCAGCTTCCCAAGGGCAGTCACCAGTGGCTGAGAAGGATCTAGAGATAGTGAATGGGTGCCCGGACTGGCCTTGGGTCTACTGAATGTCGGCTTTTGATGACTCGATGATGTAAAGGAATTACACAAATCCTCTTTGCATTTGAAAGTGAATTTCAAAGACACACTTCACTGTACGTCTTTCAGAAGATTTAGTAATACCATTTTGCATTCCGGTCCTATGAGGGAACATGGTGTCTCAGTAGGTGAGAAAGTTGGTAGCGATGAGTACAGGGAAGACACTTTAATTTGATGAAGTCTACAAAGTATGTTTAAAATGGGAAGGAAATTTAAAAAAAATGGATACAGAATAAAAAGACTTATAGATCCAACCTACACATGAAAAGCATGTGTCTGCATGTGTGTAAAGAGAGAGAAATATTAACTTGGGAAACACAAACTATCATTTTTCTGAAAAGGGTATAGAGCTCAAGATTTACCCACCTAGTTTTTCTGCACACTGCCTTAGGTTGTATTTATTTATTTTACTTCCAAGAGGCAAATCAGAGTAGGAATTCAGGACAGCGAACCAGAGAGGGGAAGGGCATAGAGACCAAGGAGAGTTGGTGGTGGTTTCCACTGGTCGCAGGGGAGGAGCTTCTGCATTCAAGGTGAAAAACACATTCCACTGGGCTATAAAAATATTATGAATGTGCCATCCTTAGAAATTCTGAAGAGAAGATTCCAGGCACAGATAATCATAACCTGGAATCAGGCATCCAGGCCAATATCCCTTGAGGTCTTTTCCAGAATTATCTTTCTCTCTGAAGGGAGAAAACGTACTCTGTGTGATTCGTCAAATGACACACTCTCAGCCGCATGCCTTAACTTTTTAGCAGCATGAGTGCCTGAGAGGCAATCTTTAATTTTCAAGGGCAGTAAAACATTTATGTTCAAAGTCATATTCTTTTGTTTTAAAAAAAAAAGATTAGATGTTCGAACCTTGAAATTTTTGGGTACAGTCCTCACACCCCCACCTTTCCCCCCTCATGTTCCAGTAAAGAGTCCAGTGTTTGCTTTCTGATTCTCTCTCGTGAGCTGTCAGCTCACAAGATGCCAGCTGCAGAATGGACTCGGTCTCAGGCTCACGTGTCCCAGGATAATGAGCACAATGTAGCCCAGGCCCAGCTGCAAGGCCGGTGTTTGGGACTCCCCATCTTTACACAGAATCTGTCCTTTTTATCCTAAAGCTTCTCAAGTTGTGCTTGCATAACTCTGGATCTGGGGAGAGAAAGAGGCAGGAAGGAGGGAAGGAAAGGGGAGCTGAGGGCAGCACGACTGAGCCCCTCACTGGTCTCAGCTTTCCTGCTTCCCTCTGATCTGTATTCGCGGTGGGTCCTGGCAGGATTGCCTTGCCAGGCTATTCATGTTATGGGCAGCTGGGTCTTTGTGTGTTCTCTGCTTTGCTGCCACTATTTCTCCTCCTCTAGGGTAGAGTTATCTAATCACACAGCCCTGTGAGTACACTGCTTTAGGATTCTTCCTGGAGCTGTTTTGAGAATCAGAAGCTATGCTGGATTTTGCAGCAGAAGCCATAGGTTGCCACACCTGCCTCCTCCTCCCTCGCACTGTGGACTCTGAGATGCTTTCACCTTGTTAGCAAACGTCCACTGAATTACTGTTCTTTGGGAATCTTCTGCATGTATGGGATCGTGCAGAAAGTGATCAGAGTAGGGGCCCCAGGTGATGGGGCCCAGCCAAGTGGGAGGAGATGACTGACCAAGTAAATGACAAATGTTGCTAAAACCTTGTGTGTATCCACATCCCCTGGCAGGCTAATAACATCTGGTCCTTCTTTGATTTGGGCTTTAGCTTACTGGTGGAGGTCAGGATCGTGCATTTTCAAATAGCTCATGCAGTGTATGTGAAAGTGGGCCAGGCTTGGAGCCTGTAGACCTGAACTACAAACAGTGCGTGATACGTGTAATACAGATGATAGGAAAGGACTTAGACCTTGGCGGTGGGTGTCTGGGGAAAGTTGTGTTCACAGGCTTGAGGGACTCATAAGGTCAGAATGAATGTGCCATGGTGGATCAGGAGACCAACTTCTGGGAGGGATTGAGACTCCGCTGTGGAATTACTGCTCCAGAGCTATGTAACGTGAGTGTCACTCTGTCCTCTAGGGGGCGCTGTCTTGCTTGGCATTTACACTTCTATTATGCAGTCTGAGCCTTCATGAAGCAGTGGTGATGATGATGATGATGATGATGATGAATAAAAACATTACAACACAGATGAAGTGATGAAAAAGCATGTCACACAGTGCCTGGAAAGAAAAATTTGCATAATAGATATGAGTGTTCTCTTGTTAAAAAAAAGAGAAATGCAGTAGTGACACTGCAGAACTGATATTTACTATTCCATCAAGCACTATTAATTGCCTGAGAGGTTTTCATGCCACAGGACTAAGCTGACCCTCAATATGACCCAGCGAGTCACCTGTTGCCCCATTTCACAGAGGACCTCGCTGGGCATGGAGAGCTCCTGGGCCCTCTCAGGACACCCAGCGAGTAACCAGCAAAGTCCCGAGTCCTGGGTGACCCCCTGCAGTGCACCCTGCAGCCTGTGCACCCCCACCAGATTTCCCGGCCGCTCTAGGACCACCACGGATCTCTTTGGCAACAGCCTGATCATTTGTGTCTCGAGAATTTGAGCAAGTTGTTTCATTTCTACACACCTCAGTTTCTATAACCCAAATGGGGCAGAGTCAGTGTCGCTCATGTACGTTTTTAAAGTTTACATCTTTCAATGAACTATGGTTTTATTTGTACAGATTTATGGAGTGTGGAGTGATAATCAAATCATGAACACACTGTGTAACAATTTAGTCAGGCTGGTTCACATGTCCACTTCTTTACACATTTAACACGTTTTGTATTAATGTTACGAGGCACAGAGCAATGCTTCCGTTATCCTTATCTTGTGTTTTGAGTCTTCAAGTTTGTCTCTAATATTTATTCATAAAATATTTAGTAGGTTTACTGGGCATGGAAGCACACACCTGTAATCCCAACACACTGGGAAACTGAGGTAAGAAGATCACAAATCTGAATCCAAGCTGGGCAACTAAGTGGTTTGATGAAATCTTGTGTCAAAAAAAAAAAAAAGGTGGAAGAGTGCTGGGAATGTAGTTTGGTATGAAGGCCTTGGATTTGATCTCCAGTGCCACAAAAATTTCAATAGGTTATTGTAAACTGTAGCCACTATTCTCTCAGAATGCTAGAATTTATTACTTCTATCTAACCATTTTGGTATCCAACTTTCCGCCACACTATCCTCTCTCGTGCCAAACCCTCTGTACCTCTAGGAATCACCACTGTATGTTCCAGTCAACTTTAACATTCACAAGTGAGAGAGAACATGGGGTACTATCTTTGTATGTCTGATTATTTCACTTAACATAATGTACTCCAGTTCCATCCTTGCTGTAAAGGATACAATATCACCATTTTTATGACTGCATAATATTCCATTGTGTATGTAGACCATATTTGGTTGATCCATCCATCCCTTGATGGATATCTTATATATTACCTTTTGTAACTAGCACAGCAACAGAACACTGACATGCTGATGTCACTTCCTTTGGATATGTACCCCAAAGTGGGACAGCTGAGTTGTATAGTAGATCTATTTTTAGTTTCTTGAGGAACCTCCATGCTGTTCTCTGTCATGATTGTACTTATTTCTGTTTCTACCAGTGGTGTGTGAGAGCTGCTTTGCCTCCACATTTTCAATGGCACTTGTTATTTTTTGGTCGTTTTGATAGAAGTTGTTCTAAGTGGAGTGAGATGGCATCTCATTGTAGTTGTGACTTAAGTTTCACTCAGTTACTGATGGAAACTTCCTGTGTGGGCCTGAGTCTGGCTTTAACTCGGGCCTAACTGGCCGTCCTTTCTCCCTCACAGACGGCTCCGCCAGGTCTCGCTGGACCTGGCCCAGAACAGGAAGGGTGCTGTGCCCTAATCTTGCCTCCCCCTGACTGGGCGCTCAGCCTGCCCTGCGGCGAAGCTCAAACAAGGATTTCCCCGTGCACTTCCCACACAAGACGGCAGAAACTGTCAGACAGACCCATTGTCACAGAAGGGTCAGTGAGTCATAAATCAGAACAGTGCGTACATCACTCTTTTTGAGATTCTTGGCTTTCTGAGCAGCAGTAACGATCCCTTTACCCTGTGGAAAGATGCAGGTAATTTACAGCTTCACGGCACTGGGAAGAGATGTTCTGAGCTCTGGGCTTTGGAAGCAACGTTCAAGTCCGACCCAGTAGCATTTACGTGAAATGGGCACCAGAGAAGGATTCCCACAGCCCAGCCTGCTTTATGATTAAGATTCTTGATTTGGGTTTACATATATTTGAAATGAGTATCACACATATCAGTTTCGGTACTTCAGTCTTTGTGTCTATTTAATCAGTTATGAATTTGATTTGAAATATCATCAGGTGTTTTCATTTTAGGCAAAAGCTCATGTTTTACCGTCTAACAGGAAGGAAAATTGTTGACCTAATTATGTTGTCATCCGCTTCAAATGAATCATCTTTGTAGCCTT